>RJWH01002261.1:230451-250959 GCA_004363575.1 Solenodon paradoxus | reverse complement strand
GGGAAGGAGAGAGAGAGTTGTTTCCTGTGGGCATGCATGCTAGAGTAGCAGTTAAGTCCATCGCCTCCCACCAAATGCAGTCCACACACATCCCAAGTTCTCAGGTTTGTGACCCGGGGAAACAACCAAGATGAACTAAATAAAAATTAAAAAGTGCTTCTTTCTCTCCTCTCTTCCTGCCTGTCTGTCTACTTGCCTTCGTTCTTGCCTGTTCCTTTCTTTTAATAAGTCAAAAAAAGAAAAAAGAAGAAAGAAAGCGAGAGTTCCCTGGGCACACTTCTTCCCTGCCAGTGCGCTCTTATGACATGTTGGGAACTAAGCCATCACTGGACTTCCAGAGGCACCTGAATCACTTGGCTGATTTCCAGCTCTGTCCACTCAGCCCACTGCCTGCAGTTGGGAACTGTGGGAAGAAGGGAATTGCTGAGGGGTCAGTGTCAAAGTTAAAGTCCGTTTCCAGGCCCCAGTCCTGCCCTGCACCCCTTAGGGAGACAGAAGGAATTGTGTGTCAAAGAGCATCACAATGCCCCCAGCCACTCAGCTTCTCCCCACCCTGGCACTCCCAGTACCCACCCCAGAGTCCCCATCAGAGGTTCCATCTCACTTCCCAGGGCAGTCTGGCCCAGGATGTTCCAGGTAGGCTGGTATCAGAACTGGATCAGGGCAGCGGGTCACAGGAAGTTTCACTGGAAGGAAGGGGGACAAAGGGGCTCAGCCTGGCCCGCTGGTGGTGGAGAGCTGGGGGCCGTCAGGAAGCAGGCAACCACCTGCCATCCAACTCTTTGGTTTCTCTGCCTGTTCACTTCCACGAGGCTCCAGGGATTGTTAGCTTCGTGGCCCCATGTCCTAGGC
The DNA here is from genome assembly GCA_004363575.1 of Solenodon paradoxus. Lineage (NCBI taxonomy): Eukaryota > Metazoa > Chordata > Mammalia > Eulipotyphla > Solenodontidae > Solenodon > Solenodon paradoxus. The sequence continues at coordinate 250,107 of RJWH01002261.1, read as the reverse complement.
GAACGCGTGACAGTAATACTGATAACTGTGTTGTACTGAGTGCTTAAAAGATCTAGATGCTTTACAGGACATGAAAGCTTTCTGGTGATGCTGTGAGATAGATTCTTGGGTTGTCCCCACATCATAGGTAGGACAACCGAGGGACAGGGTACTATCAAATACCAAAACTCAGATACCTGGTGTGTGACAGAACTGGAGTTTGACTCCCAGCCCCTTGTTAACTGTCTCCCAAGGAAACTGAGGTTGCACTCAGCCTCCTCATCCATGTCCTTCTGTCCCCAGGAAAGCACGGCTCATACAGGTTCAGTCTGAGTGACTTAGAAGCCTAGGTGTAATCGCGGGACAGGGCTGATGGTAACTGACCCCACACCTACGTGGTGGACTAGACAGCCTTCCTGTCCCCATTTTACAGATGAGGCAACTGGAGCTCAGAGCTCTGGAAACTTGCCCAAGGCTGCTTGGCCTATAGGGCAGAGGTAGCCCCTGAGCTCAGACCTTCCAAGTCCAAAGCCCCAGCACATTCCACAGTCGCAGCTGCCCCAGGGAAGCCGGAAGCTGAACCAGTCACCACACCCAGTGGTACCTGAATTTCCACGGGGAGCAAGGCCTCCCACCAGAGTGAGGGGCTGCTACCTAGCCAGGGCCTGTCCTCCATGGACCTAGAGCATCTGAGAGGACCGCGGTGCTCCGAGGAGACCGGCAGTGATAGCACAGAGGGTCTTCTTGCTCCGCTCTGCAAGCCCCACACCTGAATCACACTCTCCCCACTCTGAATCCAAAATCCAGTCTAAGGGGCAAACTCACGTGTGCACACAGTAGGTCCCCCACATCGTTGAGAGTGTCTCGGAAATGGGGATTTTCTGCAGAAGGACATATGAGGAAACCAGGTCCTCGAACAACGTCATTTCCTTCAATGTCAACTAGGATTCTGTTTTCTCGTCAACATAATAAGGAAATGACGCTGAATGAAAGGATGACATTATTCCAGGACCTGCTGTGGATCTAAAAGACCTTGTGGGGAGGGGCTGGGGCCTGCCTTCGGGGCGTGTGGGTCACGGAGGGCGAGCTCCCTTCAGATTCCCTCGTGGCTCTAGCTGGAAACCCAAGCACACACAGCACTGGGTTCAGGAGGGAGGAAAGGGACTAGTGAGTCTGTATCTGCCCTTTCAGTTGCTTTGCTTTTCCTTTCTTGTTGCCATCCCTAGCCCCGTCTGAAACCAGCTCCACCGCTGTCAGAGCTTGTCCTCTGACTGCCTGAGCCTCAGAGGGGACATTACCCTTCCTGGCATATGGTGCCTGTGCATGGGAGGCTAAAGACAGGGCTGCAGGAAGCAGGCAGAGGAGATGGGGCTCCTCCTCAACCCTACAGCGGGGTTTCTCAACCCTGCTGTTGCTCACATTATATGCTGATCATTCTTGATTGTGGGCTCTGTCCTGTGCCTGTAGGACACAGGTGTCTCTGGCTCCTGCCCTCCAGACACAAGAATAGCATCCCTCACCTGTGAGGACCAAAACTGTCTCCAAGCACTGCCAAATGTCCCCTGGGGGGGAAATACCTTCCCCAGGGAGAAGTAAACTACTCGCCTAAACACACACACCACACACACAGAGCACTTGACCAGTGGACAGGAGAGAGGGGAGGAGAGGGTTAAATGAAACCAGATGTTAACCTGGAAAGTATGCAGTCAGCCCCGCCCTCCCTCCAGCTCCTCCTTGCTGGGCCCTGGGCTGGGGATGAGGTGTTCTCAGCCTTTGAGGAGGTTAGTCACTTGGAGCTTGGCGAGGCCCCTAGAAGGGGCAGGGCAAGGTGGTAGCTGCCTGGCCATCCAGGCTTCCTCCTTCTCCTCCTTTGTCCAAAGTCTTCTCTTCCTCCTTTCTCTCTCCCCTCTCTCCAGGACCACCTGTCTGCCCGTTTCCCTGAGGGCCTCCTCCCTGGACATGCTCAGTCGGTTGGTCTCCCCTGGGCCTGGGAGTGCTGTAGAGTAGCCCCCAGGCTCAGCTGGCAGGAGGCTCAGGGCCTGGGCTGGAGCACAGAGGAAGGGGGTGGGGGTATGCAAATCCTTGTTCCCACGCTAACTAGTCAGACATGGTAGGATTTCTGCAAGTTTCCTCCAAGTCACTCCGTTAATGTGAACTTGTACAGGCTAAGACCCCTGAGCCTCGGTTTCCACATTTGAACCTTGGAGATAACATCTCAAATAGCTCTTAAACACTTGCAGGCACACCTCGGTGAGTAGCAGTTAGGTCAGCCACCTTTGGCTGGTGCAATCCACATACATCCCAAGGACCCAGGTTCATGTCCCAGGGTCAGAGGGAAAACTAAGATGAACAACTAACGAAAATAAAATGCTTCTTCCTCCTCTTTCTTCCTGCTGACCTGCCTCTGCTTGCTTTCATTCCTGCCTGTACCTTTCCTTTAAAAACAAAATGAAACTTTTGCAGAGCTGAATGCCTGCTGCCTGGCACACGGTGGATGCTCAATCCTGTTAGTAAAGAGTATCCTTCTCACTCTGGGGGGGCTCTGATCAGAGCCCCCTGACCATTCCGAAAGCACCAGCCTCCCCCGCCTGAGGTGCACGGTCCAGGTGGCCAAGACTGAAGGATGGCAGACGAGGCAGATGGGACTGAGGACCTTGCAGTTTCCTCCTCTCAGGATGGGAGCGGGAGCAGAGGCAGATGGGATTGGGGCCCCTGCAGTTTCCTCCTCTCATGGTCACAGGTGAGCCCTTCTATGGTATAAGAAGGACCAGGACCCCACATCTTCAGAATCATGCTTAACCCAAGACCCTGAGCTGCTTCTTTGGCCCAGGAAAGAGAAAATTCTTCAGGACCAGCCTCAACAGTGAGGGTAAAAAGATATTCATGGACCCTATAGCTCTGATTTTCTTTTTTAAAGAGAGGAAAGAAGGCAGAGAAGAAGGAAGCACTTTACATTTATTAGTTTTGGTGTTTCTATCAGCCCCGAATCAAGCCTGGGTCCTGTGGTGTAAGCCCGGCCTGAGCCCCAGGACACTGCCTGCAGAGCAGTGGTCTGCCTGCCCTCAGGAGGCACTGACAAAGCCAAGAGGCATTTTTGACTGTTGCAACTGGGACAGAGGGGTGGAGTGGGGAGAGGTCAGGGCTGCTGCTCAACACCCTGCCATGCACAGGACAGCCCCCCCGCCCCCCAAGACCCAACCAGCCCCAAGTGTCAATGATGCCAAGACAGAGGAGCCCGGCTCTGTGGTGCTTCGCGCTGGCACTAATGCTGGCGGTGTGTTGGTTACCCGCACAGGAGAGAAGTCCCGAAGAGTGACTGCCACAGCGGCTGTCGCCTCCCCTGCTCTGCGAGGAGCCGGCACTTCCTAGAATACAGTTCTCACTTCCTAGTGTGTTTCCCTGTCCACGCAGTGCCTGAGATCCCAGAACCGAAACCCAGCATTCACGACTCCAGTTCCCACTTGATGTTGACATGTATCTAAGGAATGGGGAACCTGGACATAGAAAGATATTTTAATGTGCAGAATAATGATGACAATAAAAATTATTAAAAACAAATGAACAAATAAACAAAAAAACTCTCCAGTTCCTGCCACACTGGCTGCTCCCTCTTCAGTGAGGCTGGGGGCTGTGGGAACCACCTCGGCTGCGCACCTGCGGCCCACACACCTGCAGGAGCTCAACCAGGGGGTGGATGAGGGCAAAAATGCGTTGATTGGTCCTGTCCCCACCCTGCCTAAGGGTGTAGACACTATCAGTCCAGCCTGGGTTCAGATCCCTAACTGACTCCTTATCAGCTAAAGATGTGGTCTCTTTTACTTCCATTTTCTCACTGACAAATGGGCTAATAATAACAATAATACCTCCTTCCAGGGTTTATGTGAGGATAAGAAGAGACAATGCACCTAAAGCACCGGGTGCTGGGCTCGTAGATGGTGAGAATGACCTCTGACATCCATCAGAGCTGATTTCTGTTGTGTGTCCCTCTATTTGCAATGCTGAGTCCCAGCCAGGCCCACAGGAGGCCGGGAAGGTTGCTGAGCAGTCCGTGACCCCTCTCTCCAGCCAGCTGCGAGTCAGCACTGGGTTCTACCCTAAAGACACGGAAGTGACTAGGAAGTGGTCCTGACCACTGGACGCCATGCACAGGCTGTGGGGATGTCAGCAGGAGCTGGAAGGAGCGTTACTCGGGATAAGGAAGAGGCAAACACAGCTCTGAGGGTACAGCATGCAAGGAAGCACGCCCACGGCCCTGGCACCACCCTGAGACTGAGCCCTTCCTTGAAGCGTGTGTGACGCCTCCCCTTGTCCCAGCCTAGGAAAGGCCCACATCCCAAGAGGTGTGCCAGAAGGTGCATGGGGAGGATAAGATGGGGTTAGGGACCAGCAACAGCGGTCTCCTGAAGACGGGGTCAGGAGAGCAGCTGGGCGGACTTGGAAAGGTAGGAATTACTTTGAAAGGCAAAGCTGAGGACACTCATGTTCCTGGATAAGAAACTCTAAGAGCCAAAAATGCCTTGGAAGGAAGTCCTGGCCAAACTGAAGTTGGGCAAATACTAAAATGCACAAGAGCCTTCATTTTGACTTGAGTTACTGAGAGTTTATTTTGCAAGCTGGCAGGGACGCAACCTGCATTAACTGCAGCTGAGGGAGAGTGTGAGGATGTGCAAGGCAGGAATGGGGTCCCCTTAGAGCTCTGGCCTGCAGCGGGGGCGGGGGGGTGGGGTGGGGTGGAGCTGGGCAGAGCCAGCGACTCTCAGTCACGGTGGTGGGCACCTGCAGGCATCTCGTGGGGTGGGTAGTACTGCCACGTTGTGAGACTCCTAGAAAAGCGAACACCTCGGCACCTGGGAGATGAGGTAGGAGTTCAACAGTGAACAAAACAACATGGTCACAGGACAGTCAAGGAGTGGGGATTCCTAGATAGCGGGTATTCTCCCATGCCTGATGGCCCAAGGCTTGTTATCAAGAGCAGGCATGGTTGCGTAAGACACACTTGTAACAATGAAAGATGTTATAAATGGAATGAACTGGCTGGCTGGAAGGGGAGGTCCCCATTATAAGAATCAGTTTCAATTGATCTGACATTTATCGAGTGCTCACTCAATGCTTTGGTCTGGAGTAGCATAAGGAAGGGGATTTTGGAGGCCGTTATGTCAAAAGTAAGGATAAGCGTCCCTGCCCTGAAGGAGCTCAGAGCTGAAAGCGAAAGAATTTCCCTGATAAATGGGAGGGAGGGCAGGCTTGGCTGGAGGCACAGCCTGAGCAAAGGTTTGGAGGCTGGAAGTCCACTACGCAGAACAGCAGGCCGATGGCACAGCAGGACTCGTGAGAGCCCCATCCTTGCAGGTCTCGCTTTCCAGGCTAGGGGCATCAGGCCTTATTTTCTAGGCCGCAGAGAGCAAAAGATTCTTTGAGGAGGAGACAATATGATCTGGCCTTTAACACAGATGATGAATTCAGTGTGAGTGAGGAGCACAGGTTGGAAAGGCAGGGTGACTTGGTAGAAGGCTGCAGTGACCCAAAGGGGAGAGGACGCAGGCTCCTGATGGGAGCAGAGACAGAGAGCAGGTTGAGGACGGCCAGATGAGAATAGGATGTTGTTGGACAGGTGGAATGAGAGCAAAGGGTCGGGGTTTGAGGATAACCCCCTCCCCGGTCCGCAGCTCAAGATGGCAGGCTGAGAAGCAGGCTGACGTCTGCGTCAGCAGGGCTGCCCTTGAAGGCCCAGCCCTGATGGGAGGTCTTGGCCATGGCCAGCAGAGCTGTGCCCCGGCGGAGCTCTGCGAGTCCTGACCAGGGATCCCTGTCCCCACCCCGGACCCTACTCCGGGCAGTCAAAGTCCCAGTGTCGGATGCCCGACTTGTCCCCTTCTTTCTTCTTCCCAGGACTCGCTGAAATCCTCCCTACCCAGCGATGGGCCGAAGACAGCAGAGAAAAAGATCAAGACTCCACACCCTCCCCTGTCCCAGTCCTGGAAGCAGCACCGCGAGCAGACTCTGGCGGCAGCCTGTGTGCCCATGGTGGTGGATGCCAGGGGGCAGAACCCAGACAAGCTCAGGTTCAACTTCTACACCTCCCAGTACTCCAACTCCCTGACCCCCTTCTACACCTTGCAGAAGCCTACCTGTGGTTACCTGTACCACCGGGACACCGACCACACGCGCAAGCGCTTCGACGTGCCCCCCGCCAACCTGGTCTTGTGGCGCTCCTAGGCCTGTGCCAGTCGGAACCGCCCCACCCTGCACCCTCGCCCCCACAGTCCCAGGTCCTGGCGGGGAAGGGCCGTGCACTCCAGGAGGAGCGGACCCTGCCGGGCTAGGACAGCCGTGCCAGGCCCGCTGTCAACCACGGTAAAAGAAGGCCTCTCAGCAGCAATTAAAGTTTGAACTTCCTTCCGCTGGCATCTGAATGGGTGGCCATGAGTGGGTAAACTGAGGCCACAGGGGTGTTGCACAGGCAGGTTATGTCCAATGGTGTTAGAGACTTGAAAGGGCTTTATTCTTCGGATAAATCCTAACCACCCCCCAAGAGTCTTTGTCCCAAACTAAGCCCCTGCCGGCCACACCCTCCCCTCAGTCCAGGTTTGGCAACGCCTTCAAATACACAGATATGTCAGCCGACCACAACCCCTACTCGCATCCAGAGAATGGGAAAGAGATGCAGGGAGTCGGACGTGACTCCAGTCTCTAGGGAGCCTTCTCTCAGCCCAAGTGTCGCATAAAACAGCTTCTTCTGACTTTAAGTTGGTGGGGGATGGATCCCCACCCAAGTCTCTCCCGTGGCCCACAAGAGTTGACTCTGAGGTTGGTTACACTCATCAGTCAAGATGAAGGTTGTAGGATGGTTCAGGGACGAAGGCAGAAGACAGCTGTCCCCTAGCAGTGACCGGAGAGAGGAAGGTGCCTGAGGGCCACGTCCTACCAGGTCCGTACCAGCCACTACATGTTTCTGGCTTGAAATCAGCTGCAGGGGGTGTATTCACACCACCAATGCCTACCAATCAGGGATCTTTAGAGAGCCCATTTTGCTATCCACCAGCACCCCACTGGGCGAATCCAGTTGATTTCCTCTCCAGGAGTCACACCTCATTCTAGGTCAGTGTTGGTTCTGTGGTACACACTTCTAGGGCACCAGAGGTTGGGCTGGTGTGGCATGAAGGGACGGGATGCCTGGGGACCCAGTCAGCTGACATGCTGACCAGGCTTCCCTGGATGCCTGCTCTGAAGAGAAGGCGGTAAGTAGAGAAGCCTGCCTGAAGGTACCCTAATGGCCTACAACCCAAGTTCTTCTGTTCGTTGTAGGCTCTCTCTCAGGTTAGGGGCTTTCTTCAAATGCCTGGTGAGCCTCAGCTAGAACCAGACCATTGACCTCTGTCCAAGGTCTATCCTGCCTGGGGTGGGTGATGGAGGAGCCAGTCAGGGGAAGGAGCCGGGTCTCATTCTTCCTCTGAAGACTTGCCCTCAACTCCGAAAGTTTTAGAGTAGCTCTTCGCTCTTCCTGAGCTGTGATTGGAGGCGAGGGCCTCTGCAGTTCAGTTCTCTGACAGTTGCAGCCAGAGACAGGAGGGAATGGATGCCTGTAGATACCTGTTTTGCTGCCTTTTGGAGGGAGACTTGGGATGCCAGCTGCTCTTTAACAGACTTGCTAGGGGCCCTGGGATGTCTGTCCTGTCTGTCCCTCACCCCAGCCCTGGGCACCTTCTGCAGTCTGAGCCTCCTGAGGCCGTAGCAGGAATGCGTTGTGTATTTTGTTTTCAATTTTGTTTTCCTTCCCCTGGCCCTGGGTCTCAAACCCCGGTCCTCCGGCGTTCCATGGCCTGCACCCTCGTCCGGAGTCCCGAACGTGTGCCAGGTGGGTTTGTGGCTTCTCAGGCTCTGCCTGCTCCTGCTCCTTGAAGGCACGTAGGTTTCCCCCCACACACAGAAGTGGCTGCTTGTCCATCTGTCTTCTGTTTTCCAACATTTTACTGGACTCTGTCATCTGTGGTCTTTCTCTTTGTCTCTGTAGACTTGTAGGTTTTAAAAATGCATTAATTGCCATTTTAATGGGATTTTTAAAAGAAGTAGAGATGAATGCAAGTTTTTACCACAAGCTATATATCCAAAGATCGCCCAACAGACATTTTTTTGATGAACACTGAGCGTGAGCTAGGTGCAAAGATGAACATTTTACCATCGCTCAAAAAAGACAAAAAAAAAAAAAAAAATGAAAAAGAAAATTTTAAATAAAGTAAAAAGCCCTCTGCCTTCCCAGACCAAGCGCGCCGCGGTGGGGGCGGGGCGCCTCCCTCCTCTGGAGAAAGGGCGCCCCCTTGAGGTAGCGCCGCAGAAGTGTCTAGGAACATCGGAAAGACGCTGGCTCAGGTCCCAGGTATGTCTAGTGGAATAACTCCAGGAGACAAGAACGGGCGCGCAGGGCTGAGTGTTTCTGTGGGGGTGGAGAGTGAGCACATGGCCAGCCGAGGGGATCAGTCAGACCTGAAATCGCCACACCCTGTCCCCCTCCTCGGCGCATTCGGCAGGGAGGATTTTCTTTCCGATATGGCATCTGTCCCAGGACACCAGCAGACAAAGCAGCCAGGGGAAGCCACAGACCTCTCTGACGTGTCCACTCCTAAGCTGGCCACTCGGCCTCTCCACGCCCCTCGGGGTTTTCAGCTCTTCTTGGGGGCCCTGGTGTCCACCTCAGTCTGTGTCTTCGGGAGACCATGGCCAAGGGGACTGAGGGAAGCCTGAGAAGAGAAGCTGGGCTCTGGGATGGGAAAGCCACGGGATTCCATACCCCAGTGGGGGACGGGGGAAAGGGCCCCATACGCAAAGGGGGAGCTTTCTGTCGATGGAATTGTCTTGGCAGAAAGGCTACAGGGGGGTGGTGCGGGGATGATGTGTTTGTAGGGCTCTTCTAGTTCCTTTCAGGCCTCCTTCAGAGATTTAGAAACTCGGGCTAAGCGCATGGTGATGAAGGGGAAAAACTTTGGTACCATCACTTAAAATTTTCGTGAACGTCAGAATGTGCATTTTCTGCCCCACATTCCTCTTCTCTTTCACAGAAATAGTATCCACCCCCCAGGATTGCTGTCAGCCTATTCAATAAGCGTTGTATGAGCCTTTGAACGTAGTGGACGTTTGATAGTTCGATCCCACTTTGGCTTTCTTCATCCTCGCTTCAATCATGCATGCATTCACTCAATATTTTATTGTGTTAAAGCCCCTCTCAGTCCAATGTTCCTCTCAGGAAGGCAACCAAGAAGTGTTTAACGAGGCGGGCATTGAAAGAGAACAGGGCACAGTTCAGAGAAGGGTGAGAGCTCAGAGAGGCAACAGGAGGGGCCCTTCTTACCTGGAGATCTGAGGGGACAAAGGGAGGGGTGACTGTCACAGGAACCCAGAGAGGACTCTGGCAGGAACTGTGACTGAAGGGAGAAGAAAAGAATCACGACTCAATCTGTGACCCAGTAGGGAGGGAGGGGAAGGACACCCAGTCCTCTCTTTTCACACTCCAGTCTGTTTCCAGTGCTTCTGGGTGGGTGAACCCAGCCTACAGCCGGAAGGCAGGGGACCCTGTGCATGGCCCGCTGGTGCTCAGAGCAAACAGAGAAAGGTGGACACGAGTGGGGGCAGGGAGCTAACCAGCACAGGATGCGAGAGGTGAGTCAGGATGAACTCTAGCCGCTGGAAGCTTGCTGGATTCTTGAGGACAAGTTGCCAATAAACAGCTTCTTGTAATTCCAGAAAGAACTGAATGTTATGTCTGTTACTATAGAAATGTGACACGCCCTGGTGCAGTAGTTGTTAAGGCAATCGCCTCCCAAGGAGGAAGCCACATAGCGCAGTGTTTGAGTCCTGGACCCAGAGTGGGCGGGGTGGGGTGGGGGAGGAGGGGGGAAGCAGCCAGTGTGAATAATTAAAAATCAAGATGCTGCTCCCTCCTCTTTCTTCCTGCCTACGTGTCTATCGCCTTCTTTCCTGCCTGCACATTTCCTTTAAAAAAAGAAAAGGAATGTAAGTGTTGCTACAGACCTAAAGGTGAGCCCCGGTGACTTTTACCTGCCGCTGTTTATGCCTCCATAGGGGGAGACCTGTGAGTTGCTTCTCAACCACAGAATATGGCAAAAGTGATGAGGTATCACTCTTTGTGAAGTTACATTATCTAAGGCTTCATTTGGCAGCCAGAGGAGAGATTCCCCTTTCTGGCTTGATAAAATAATCATGTCGTGGAGCCCGTGTCACAAGGAACTGTGGGCAGCTTTAGGACCTAGGAATGGCCTCCTGACACTATCTAGCAAAAGCCCCTCAGTCACAGAGCCACAGGAAATGAATTCTGCCAACAGCCAGAATAGTGGTTGGAAGTGGATTTTTTCCTCAGTCAGCCTCCAAATGAAAACACAGCCCAGACAACACTTTGATTACAGCCTTATGAGACTCTAACATTTCCTACCTCCTTCCCTCAGGTCTAGAACCTGGGTCCTTGGGCTTTACATGGCCTGCACCTTAGCCACTGAGCCACAAGGGTGCACCTTTCTCTTGTCTTCTAAGGGTTATTCTTAGTGCTGGGCCCTTTGGATTAACATGCTCAGGATGATGGGAAGAATGAGTTGTAGAACTGGATAGAAGAGAGCCAGCCAGTGGTTTCTATGATGAAAAGGAAGAAAATTGCTTCAAGGAGGGTGGGGGGAAAGGCCAGATTCAAGACAGCAGATTGGGCCTAGGGCACCAGCTGCCCCCTCCCTTACCCCACTTATGTCTGGCAGATGCCACACAGGGCAGGGCCAGAGAAGCAGCCCTCCCAGAGTCCATTCTGTTCTGAGGAAGCTCATTGGCTCATTCTGTCCAGAGCATCTTGGTCAAGAATGGCAATCTCTCCCCAGGTGTCCAGGATCCCACCTGTTCATGTGCTCTAATCTGTTGAAAGGGGTGCCCATGTGAGGAGGGCTTCTGAAACTGAGAAGGATTTAGGGACAGATATCTTATCGTTGTGGATTTCTCCCTCTGCCCAGGCAGTGGGCATACCCTGGGTGCAGGTTGGGCTGCCCCCGATGGCTGGAAGGCTAGGACTATCCTTCCACAGAGCTGGGCCATCTCTCTGAGCTGATCTTCTCCAGGCCCCCGGTACTTCCTCCTATCCATTTCTCAGGGAAACCTCCTTGAATGGACAGCCTGGCATTCTTCACACAAACTTGTATCCGAACCACCATCTTCCTTGTGCCTCCATCTTCAAACTGCCTCCAGAGGTTCTAGTTTCGTTTTTATTTAGAGATTGTTTTTCAAATACAACCAGAACATTAGAGACAGGTATTGATTATTGTTGTGAGTTCAACAGCTTAATAGTGATGGCTGACATCTCTGGCTTTCTTGTCCTTTTCCTCTGCTTACAACCTCTTAGTCACGAAGTGGCTGCTAGAGTCCAGCATCATGCACACATTCAAGAACAAAAGAAGGCACGCCCTGGTGGAGCAGTGGCTGGGTCAATTGCCTGCAAAGGAGCAAGCCACATACTCCTGCATTCCAGTCCCAGGTCCAATGTGAACAACTAAATAAAATAAATAAATTAAATGCTTCTTCCTCCTCTCTCTTCCTGCCAGCCTGCTTAGTCGCCTTCATTCCTGCCTGCACCTTTTCTTTAAAAAAAGATAGAAAAAAGAAAGGAGAGAGAGAGAGAGAGAGAGAGAGAGAGAGACAGAGAGAGAGAGAGAGAGAGAGAGAGAGAGAGAGAGAGAGAGAGAGAGAGAGAGAGAGAGAGAGAGAGAGAGAGAGAGAGAGAGAGAGAGAGAGAGAGAGAGAGAGAGAGAGAGAGAGAGAGAGAGAGAGACAGAGAGAGAGACAGAGAGAGAGATAGAGAGAGAAAGAGAGAGTAAAGAGCAGCATTAGCTGCATGTTTTATCACTTTTTATCAAGAAAACCAAGCTTTCCCAGAAAACCATGGCTTATTTTCACTTACATTTCATTAGCCAGAACCAAGTCACTCCTAGCAGGAAGAGAGGCTAGAAGAACAATTTTCTTTTGTTTCCAGCATTTTCAGTAGAGGCAGGCAAGCGGGCAGGAGTGGGATGAGGTGGTATCCAGTAAGGCTTTAATGAAAACTTCTCCCTTCTCTAGGGCTAGTCACAGCGGGTAGATGTCCTGTGTGAGAGGGTGCTGTCTGTCCTCACCCAACCAGGGTCCATGGCGAATGGGGCACGGGGACAAGAGGCCTGATTGATTCTGAACTTGGGACACGATTGTGCTCAGTGTAACGAAATGTAGAGTCTAACGCCAGATGTGTGCTGGGACACACGGAAAAAAGTAAGTCGTCCTGAGCGTGGCCTCATCGACGCCAGACCCTGTTCCGAGTGCTTTAAATTCATGTAGACATTTACTTAATCCTCTTAACAGCCCACAAGGTGGGTACCATTATTACCTCTTCAAGGATAAGGAAACTGAGGCCCAAAGAAGTTCAAGGTCACCCAGCCAGTAGTGTGAGCATGACATAAACTGGCGTTGCTTTAAGTCACTGAGATTTTTATGGCTTCTGTCTTTTTTCATCTCCTCTACCTCCCCCCACGCTGGCCCTGGGTCTCTAACCCAGGTCCTCCGGCTTTACATAGCCTGCACCTTCACCACTGGCGTGTACCTGCCCCCTCTTATTTTCTTTTGAGATTTTAAGAAAGCTTGTTACTGCAGAGTAACCTGGCCAGTTCTGACTTAGGTGTGTGTGTGTGTGTGTGTGTGTGTGTGTGTATACTCTGATACCTATGTATATTACATATAATAGACTGTCTAATGAATATTTATTTACATGTAATTATATATTCATATTATATAATCTGCATTATGTATATGTGTGAATAAAAATCTTCCTGGTGGAGCAGCAGTTGGGTCGATTTCCTCCAAAGGACTCAGGCCACATACCCCTGGGTTTAAGTCCAGAGTCCAGAGGAGAAAACAACTAGTGAGAACAACTGAAAATGAAAATAAAATAAAGTGCTTTTGCCTCCTCTCTATTAATAAAACAAATCTTCCTTAGTTTTCACTCTTTGCAGAGGAGGAAAGACTCCCCTCGGGCAGCCTTGCAGTCCAGGAGGGGCCAGGCACGCAGCTGGGGTCCTGGGAGCAGAGGGCAGGCCCGGGGCTGCCAGAAAGGCTCATGACACCGACACCGACACCGTGTGCAGCCTTTGTGTCAGGACAGACTGGGTTAGCTGCTCTAACAAGCCGTCCCCCAAGTACCCCTTCCTCAAGAATAAAGGACACTTTCAAGCTCGTGTGTCTGTGCACATCTTGAGCAAAGATGCACGGTCCTGCTGGGGAGCAGAAATATGGGTAGTGGTTCCTTCTGGCTGAGGAAGGGGACCCCGGCATGGCCCACACGCACATGTAAAGGAGGCAGGGAAACGAAAGGAGGGGCAGCGCTGAGTGGGCACTGGCTCCGGGTTTCCCCGGCAGCATCCAGCTTATGCGCACCTGAATATTGGCTCCACTCGTGACCTGACTTTCAAGTCTGTGGTCAGAGAGCAGACATCCCATTAGGGGTCTTGACATTCTCACTCACACCACATACACACTCAATGTCCTCATCTCCATTCCCCTAGGGGGCAATGGTGTCAGGTTCACTATCAGATGGAGGACGGAATTCAGGCTTCCCAGAATGGCAAAGATGCAACCTTTAGGAAAACGAGTGTGCTTAGAATAAGACCACTGTGTGTGTGCATGCGTGTGTGTGTCTGTTCTTGTGCAGGTTTACGCAGGAGGGAGTTACCTTCAGCTGCCTGGGGTTTGCCTCGGAGGCCTGTAAGCAGGGCATTGCCCAGGTGCTCTCCTGAACTGGCACATCCACGGTGTGACTGAAACCCCTCATCGTGATGGCTGAGAGCAGCACACAGCCTGCATCACCCACAGCAGCTCTGCCCTCCACTGCGGGCCCAGCTCCGCAAGTGTAAGCAGCTCTACTCATATGGACCTCAATTCTACATGTAAGGGCAGGAACGTACACACTGAGAAGCCATTCAAAACAGGAGAGGGAAGTGGAGGTCACAGGGTTAGAACAGCTGCTGACGGACTACCTATTCTGTCCTGGTAAGAAGGGATAAGGAGATTGCAAACTGGGTAAGAAAATCCTCTCACTTCTCTGCTCCGGACTGTAATCTCACCTCTTCTCCCGGGAGCAGTCCCTACGGCCTGCAAGGATTTCCAGGGGAGTTTTAACACTGGTACTTTGGCATCCCCTGGATTTGGGTGAGGGGTTGCATGACCCCCCATCCCCTTCTCTTCTCTGTTCACCTGCTCCTGACATTTTCCTGCACCGCGTGGTTCATCGGACCTGCCTTCGCTCTGGTCTGAAGGACTCGGGCCCGTGAGCAAGCAGGGCCCCATTCTGGAAGGCCGAGACGCCCCTGGGCAGGGAGCCGCGGGAGCAGGACCCGGCCATCTCGGGACCCTCCTGCTATGGGCAACGTGATAGAGGGAAAGTCAGTGGAGGAGCTGAGCAGCACTGAGTGCCACCAGTGGTACAAGAAGTTCATGACCGAGTGTCCCTCTGGCCAGCTGACCCTCTATGAGTTCCGCCAGTTCTTCGGCCTCAAGAACCTGAGCCCGTGGGCCAGCCAGTATGTGGAGCAGATGTTTGAGACTTTTGACTTCAACAAAGTGAGCAGGGGTCTGGTTGGGGGGTGTTGGAGGGACACCCACCCTGGGTGATGGGAAGGGGCAGGCAGGGACAGAAGTGTCTGCTGGAGGGGAAGCGTCATTTCCATGGTCGCTCATGTGGGAGGGTGAATGTCAACATCAGGGACTCAGTCTGTCCGAGGTTCGTTGGGCACCAGGCATCCAGAAACCAATCAGAACCTGTCCCCGAACCTCACTGTCCAGGGAAGAGCAGTGCTGTGGAGTAAATAGTGGCGTCCTCTGCCTCTTCCACACATGCGTGAAAAACACGTAAGCACTTGAAAGAGTCCCTGAGCTCCCACATTGGCGCTCCACTCAGGCCCTCTGATGCTCCCAGGGCACAGAGCAGTGAAGACAGGAGGATGACAAGTCTTCAGCCTGGCTGGTCTGGGCTGGATAGGCCCACATTACTTGGGTCACCTGTGATGGCCTGTGGACACTAGAACTGGGACAGGCAGGGTTGTCTGGTCACTGGAGAACCCAGGCTGCTCCCAGTTCCAAAATACCCAGCAACCTCAGTTCATCTTAAGCGGGTCTAGGGTCTGCTCAGGAGTCAAAGTGTCTGTTTCCCCGAGGACTGACCCAGAAGCACTGCGTAAGGACTCTGGATGAGTCAGCTCAGCATATTCACCTGCACCTGCCCTGGATGTTGGGCTCACTCACTGAGCTCGGTTTTCCTACAGCAAATCTTCCATTTATTTGTGGCAATTCAGTGAGGGGTAATGGGAGGAGAACCCAGAGGCACAAATTTGCCTCCCACCCGGCCAGTCCCCGTGGTCAGTCCCCCAGGCTGGTTTCTTTGGCTGGTCCCTGTCCCGTGGGCGTGCTTGTTGGGAGGATGTGACAATTTGCTACCACGAGTTCACCACAGCAGGGGCGCGGCTGTCCAGAGCTCTTCCCGCTCCCCCGTGCTGCCCTGGGGGCCATACCACTGTGGGCGCGCCTTCTCGGGAAAGCTGCGCCTCAGAGGCTGTTTCAAATGCACTAATATTAGGGTCAAGGGGCCAAAGCAGATTATGGGCTTTGAGTCCCAGTGTCAAGGGCAGCGTTCTGGTGCCAAGGGCTTTCCTGAAGTGGGTGTGGGGAAGCAGGTGCTGGAGGCCAGGAGGTCTCACCACAATGGGCCCCCAAATGCTGCAGGAGGAGGGATAATTCCAGCAGGTGGTCTAAGTGTGGTCTAAGCTGAGCCTCCATACATTACACCCCAATGCACCAAAATATCTCATCTTCTTGCCTGCCAAGGGTATCCTTTGGGTCAAGACCTATCTCTAGAAGGACCCCTGGAAATCGCATGTATGATGCTAGGGAGAGCAACTCATCAGTCCTATATTTGCTGAACACAAGCCATTCCTACGTCACCTCTTCATATTTTGGTCACAGAAAAGTGTCACCTAGACTTCCCAAACCTGACCTTCTCACTTTTACTGACACATCCTAACTTCGGGCCGTGGTGCTGTCTGAGACCCTCCTCTTCCAGAACTCTGCTCGGCCCACACAGGGCCTGGCCGCCAATCTCTGCTCAGATGTCTCCTTCCCATGGATGCCTGCCCTGAGCTCCTGGTTAAACCCCAGTTCACTGGGATGAGCCTCATCCCCTGCGTTTCCCAGCCCCTTTTCCCCCCAAAGAGCATCTCATCTTCCAATACATGATGTTAAGTGACCGTGAGTCCTTATGTTCTTGGTCTCTCTCCCTCCTGCAATGTGAGTTCCATGAGGGTAAGAATTGTTTTTTGTAAGGAAAGGTGCAGGCAGGAATGAAGGTGAGTAGGCAGATAGGCAGGAAGAGAGGAGGAAGAAGCACTTTATTTTATTTAGCTGTTCATCCTGGTTGTTCCCTGTGGCCCCAGGTCTTGAACTCAGGTCCTTGGGATGTGTGGTGACTGAGTCCAATGGTCTTATCCACAAGGCCATCCAAATGTGCCAAGGGTAGGGATTTTTGTCTGTCTTATTCATTGCTGTATCCCCAACAGCTAGAAAAGTGCTTGGCACACAGTAGGTGCTTAACACACAGCTATTGTATGAATAAATATATGAGAACACATGCTTTTATGGAGTAATTATGTATTTCATAATATACATTAATTTAAATACAAATAGCTATTAAGCGACGATCCTCTTTGCAGTATCTCCAGTGCCTCGCGTGCACAGCCAGAGGCTGGGTAACAAAGCCCCCACCGTTGTCGTGAGCACAGGTTAGTTCAGCAGGTTGGCAAGGAGACGGGGCATCAGACGAGGAAGTTCTGATACAGAGTAAAGTTAGAAGGAAGTAATGCAAACGATGGCTGGTGGGCTTGTTTTTGTAAATTCCATTTTATTAGAACACACCACAACCATTCATATAAATATTGTCAAAACTGAAATTTTTTCTCTCTGGTCTTTTGCAAAAAAAGTTTGCCAGCCCCTGAATCAGAAGAGAGCTTTATCCCAGGGTACTGTGCTGGGTGGGCGTACAGAGGTGTAAGTGGGAAATGTGACCTGGGCAACAGATATCTGCTTTGCTAACTTGGGAGCTCTGCCTGGACCTGGTTGCACTAGGCAGCCCCACAGGAACACACAAGCCAGTGCACATTTTCCATTCCTGGCATGCCCTGGCAGAGCACCGGTTGGATGCAGTCCACATACATCACAAGGTCCTGGGTTTGAGTCCCAAGGCCAGGGGGAGTGGGGCACAACCAAGATGAACAATTAAATGAAATAAAATGCTTCTTCCGCAAAAAGCAAAACAAAACAACAACAAAAAAAACAATCAAAAAGTCAAAAACTTCCATTTCTGCATCTGAGCACTGGGGTAGGATTTGGGAGACCTAAATTCTAGGCAAGTTCTTTTTCATTGATTAGCAGTGTGGTCTAAGCTTTTTCAGCTTTAGCTTTTCCACCTGAAAATGGGCACCAAAATACTCATCTCCCAAGGGTGACTGAGATTAAATGAGTGGAGAGAACAAGACACCTAGCACAGGCAGCAGTCAAAAAAAGTTAGATAGTTGCAATAATATCACTGAATCCAGCCTGTATCACCATCTTGAAAAGTCTGTACCACCATTTCTGCCTTAGAGCTGAAGAAAGTGAGATGCAAAGAGGCCATGTGTCTTGTCCAAGGTCACACCTCTCCTAAGAGCGGGTGTAGGTCTTCCCGCACAAAAGCCTATACTTTTTCTATTGCTCTTTGTTAGTCATTGTTTGCTTGTCTTTTAATTCCATAAAGCAATACAGGTGATTGCAAAAAACTTTAACAATACAGAAAGATTTAAAAAAAGAAAACAAAAGTGTCCTCATCCCAATGTCCCCTTGCCCTGAGGGAACCTCCTTAGCAGTTTTTGTGCCCCCAAGCACTGTTTCATAGGGCTCTTGCTGATTTTGATAATTCTAGGAGGTGGGTGGGGCAAGGACTGAGTGAGTCAAGGTGTGTGAGAAAGCTCTTCAACATGGGAAAGTACTGCACAAATGTTCACTACTCCTGTGATAGTACTGGGGGGCCCAGAGAGGGGGAGGCATCGCCTAAGGCCAAAGTCCGGCACAGAACCAGCTCTCAGGGATTGTCCTGCCAGCCTCAGCCACGTCCCTAATAGCAGGGATTCTTCTGTTCACACACTTCCAGTGACAGGGAGTTTTTTATCACGTGAGACTGTCCCTCCCACTCTGCCTGTTAAGGAATTCTTCATACTGACCCCAAAGCTGCCACTCAGACGCTTCCTGGGTCTGGAGTCATGGTGGTAAGTAAAGGAACAGAAGCTGGAGTTCAAGTTCATGAGGTTGGAGTCCAATGCCACTCTCCTTACAGCCATGGCCTCTCTGCAAGACGCAGGCTGCCCTCCACTAGCCTCACTGGCTTTGGGGGCAGTGAGCAGAGGTAGGCCTGTGCTCCTCGATTCCCCGACCCCAGGGACCAGGCTGGCAGGGCTGAGCAGAGTGTCCACTGGCAAACATTTGGGGGACCCTGGAGAAATACGCCACAAAAGTGTCTGTGCCACCCTTCCCCATGGCCAGCCAGGACTCCAAGACTCAGCGAGGCAGCCCCTTCCCCAGGAAACCTCTCTGAGCTCCTCTCCTCCTGCCCTCAGCCCAGCACAGGTGGGGGCTTTTTCTCTGTGATTCCACAATGTCCCATCCAGGTGAGGTGTCACTGAAGACATATCATGATGGCAGAGGGCTCTCTTCATAAAAGAATAGCTAACACTTACTGAGTGCTTCCTGTGTGCCAGGTAGTGTGACGTCACATACATGAGCCCATTTAATCCCCCAACAGTCCACACAGGTTACTACTATACACGAGGAAATCCAGGGCCAGAGACATATTGAGTCCTGCGTCCCAGATGCCCCAGCTTTCAGAGGGTGAAGCACCTTCAACACTGCGCTCCCCTGTGGGTTCATACCTTTGTGAGTTCTCTCACAGCGCATAGTAGGTGTTCAGTAAAGTTGGGATACTAAAGGAAGAGCGAGAAAGGCGCTCTCTGCCTCAGCTCAGAGGAGCTCACCCAAACCATCCCCTGTTCCTGGGGGTGGTGGGGTGGTGGGTTCTCCCACTACTTACACACCTCCTTGCAACTGGAAGGGATAAGGCTTGATAGGTGATTCCGCCTCGCCTCCACCAGCTTCCCATCCCTGGTCTCGAGCCTCGGTCCACGGCTTTCAAAGTCTGCGCCTTAGCTGTCTGCGCCACGTGTGTGTGAAGCAGCCAGTGACACACAGAACCACAATGCCTGTGAAGGGCAGCACCAGTCCTCACACCGTGTCCAGGAGCGCAATGAGGGTGGGTGCTAAGCAGTTCAGCCCCGGCACCGCATCTCCTCTGGCCGGCCAGCTTCAGGATGGGATCAGGGAGAGGCTGGGCGGGTGGGGCCCAGGAAGAGATACACGCGGTCGTCCCCTTGCCCAGGACGGCTACATCGACTTCATGGAGTACGTGGCAGCGCTCAGCATGGTTCTCAAGGGAAAAGTGGAACAGAAACTGCGCTGGTACTTCAAGCTCTATGATGTCGATGGCAACGGATGCATCGACCGTGATGAGCTGCTCACTATCATCCGGGTAACTCCAGG
>RJWH01002261.1:49881-230351 GCA_004363575.1 Solenodon paradoxus | reverse complement strand
GCCTCTACTGCTCATTCTGCTTCTGGGGCACCTTGCATCTACTCCCCGCTGCTCCCCAAGCCAAACCAGCTCTGCGCTGTCCCCACTCCCACCGCTGAGGCAGAATTAGGATGGATTTACTCTTCTCCTTCCTTCCCAGGCCATCCGAGCCATTAACCCCTGCAGCGACTCAGCCATGACTGCTGAGGAGTTCACCGATACCGTCTTCTCCAGGATTGACGTCAACGGGGATGGTGAGAAGGCCAAGATGGGCCACCAGGGGAGGGCCCCTAAGAATTAGGGTCACTGGGTGTGGGAGGTCACCAAAGGAGAGGGGCAGAAGGGCTGAGGGAGGCACGAAGGGGCCTCTGCAGGCTGCCGCCTCCATCCGCCTCTGTCCCAGCCATAGGGCTGGCTTTTGGGGATCCTTACCCCAGAGTCTTGCTCTCTGGCTCCCTAGGCTGCTCCGCAAGAAGCCTCTTCCCCCAGTGTCGGCTCTGCCCTCCTTGAAAAACCCCTGATCCAAACCCTGGGCGGCTGATGGGAGCGTCCCGCTTTCCTCTCTCCGCAGGGGAGCTGTCCCTGGAGGAATTCATGGAGGGAGTGCAGAGGGACCAGTCGCTCCAGGACACTCTGACTCGGAGCCTGGACCTCACCCGCATAGTTCGCAGGCTCCAGGGCGGTGAGCCGGAGGAGGAGGCCGCTGGCGGCCGTGGGCCGGTGGAGGCTGCCGGCTGAGCCCACCGCTTCTGTGCCGGGGCGGGGTGTGTGGTGGGCTTGGAGTCGACACTGATGGTTTTGCACTGCATGGAAACTCTGAACTCAGGCTCAGCTTGCCCTTTTTGGTGCACAGTGGCAGCAGAGGTCCCTGCCGAGGATGGGGAGGTGCGGTTTTGGACGCCCCTCTGCTGGGGGGGGTTCTTCAACATCCCTCTGCCCTCAGGCTTCTCGCTTTCCCCTCTGGACTGAGCTTCTCCATCCCACACTCTTTAGACATGGAAGCTCGGAGGCAGAGCTGAGTCCCACAGGTCTGGTGGCGGCAACCTCTAACCCAGGATTCCCTTTCCTGCCCCCACCCCCCGGGAAGCAACTTGTATGGTTTTCACTGATTCACTCCTCCCTTCGACAATCATCTGTTGAACACCTACTGTGTACTAATGTTAGATGCCCGACGTGTGAAGGACATTCGTCATCCTCAAGGGACTCACAGCATAACGGGAGACGTGTAGACAGGCATCATTATAATAAAGTATGCTGAGAAGTTATGATCAGATTCCTGTAGGCGCAGAGGGAACTGTGAGCGAGTCTGCCTTCCAGGTGCCTCACCGAGGCAACCCTGGACTTTGAACATGAAAGAGTCGGAGGTCACATATGGAGGTGATGCGTGTTGGAGGTTACAAGTGTGATGTACCTATGTTGCATGTGGGGGCTGTGTTGGGAAGGGCTTTCTTAGGTGTTAAGCCGGGGGTGTCTCTTAGGATTAACATTTTACCAAACTTGAAGCAATAAGGAATCATCATATCCATTTTGAGGGAGCACTTCCTAGGACCCCAGTAACAGGTTTAAAAAAAATCCAAAGCCCCTTGGAGAAGTGTACACCGCTACCAAGGAGACGAGGGTGGGGCGTCTGGAGGGCTGCACTGACCGAATCCCTACCGAATGGCCAGGGTGCGTGCGCGTGCATTCAGACGCCGGGAGGCCCGCTTGAGTGGGATGCTGGCGGAATTGTGAAAGGAGCGCGGGTGGCACCTAGAAAGCCCTCATTTATGCAGAGGAAATAGGCACTTATTCCAAAGTAACTGCCCAAGACCCTCTTACTCCTCCTGGCGCCCCTGTGGCATGTGGTACCACGTGCTCCATCCCCAAGTTTGTGGCCCTGGCTTGTGGCACCTGTCCTGACCACCGTGGTCTGGCCTGCATTCCTCTTGCTGCAAGAACACCTGACCGCCACTGGTAAGTGGGGTGGTCTGTTAGTAGTGGGGGGCCCTATCCCCATTCTGTGCTCACCCCAACTTGTAGACACTCAGATGTACCTGTCCAAGAACCTGGGGAAAGACTGAGGCTGGAGCAGGTGTGGTCATTTCTTCTGGGCTTTGAGTCTTTACTTCATTGGGATGTGGGGGGTAAATAAAAATCTCGTGTGGGAATGAGGCGTGCAGCCCACACTGCGGGCAGCCTTTGGAGAAGAAAGGGGGCACTGTGCTCACAGCATCCGGTTTATGACTTGGACCAGACTGGAAAGCCATCCCAGGCTGGAGCACAGATGTGGGGGGAAGGTGAAGGTCAATGCAGCCTCAAGACACAGGGAGTCCACATTTCTCTCCTTCACTTGGGGGCTGCCTCCTGGGGACTCCTGAAGGTCAGAGTTCAGGGAGGGGTGGGTGTTGGATAGAATGGGGACATTTCCCCAACCTCACTTTCAGAAATCTCTTTCAGAAATCCAGGTAATCCCACCTGGATTATTATTTTTAATCAATTGTTTGTTACCTAAAAGTTACTTCTAAAGGAAACTCTATATGAATAGCATACCTTTGAAATTACAGTTTTATTACATTAGTTTTACTTTCCATACGTCAACATAAAACATAGTTATTTTAAAGGAGTTCCTCAGCCCCCCTACAACCAGAGTAGCTCCCTTTTAATCTAGCTTCTATTTTGGGGTTGTGCTTGAGTTCACATAACAAAAATATTTCCACATCTAAAAAAATAGTAATCCGAAAACTGCTCATCGGAGTCACCCCGCTCACTGTGCAGACGAGATACTGAGGTGAGGGAAGAGAAATGGCCGCCCAGTCTCACAGCATTGCAGGCAAAGCCTGGCCTAGATCCCAGGTTGGCAGACCCCCGGTTTGAGACTGGAGAGAGTTTCTCCTTCAAGGAGACACATTCTACACGCAGCTGGGAATCCTGGAAGCTTCATGCTGGGGCAGGGGCTTGGACAGGCGAGTATGAGGGCTTAGGGTGGAGGTGGGCTGAAGCGGGGGCTAGCAGTGGGCTGGGGGAGCAGCACCGGGCAGAGCTGGAATAGCCTGTTAGCAAGTGGGCTCCTCCAAGGGTGGGAGGACCAGAGTCATAGCCACTGCCGTTTTCCCTTGTTGACTCCCCAGTGAGGACCACTGAGGAGGAGGCAGGAGTCCTCCCCCATGAACACTTTTCCGGATCTTAGGGACCCGTGATTAGTATTCACTCCTCCAACTTCTGCCATTTCTTCATGTGGGTGTTCTCATTGCTAATTTGATCAGTGGGCTCCCCACCCTTCAGTTTGCCCCCTGCTTCCAGTGAAGGGTCATGTAAAATTTGGGGGTGTCCCACAACCACCCAGCTCAGGCATCATGCTCACAGGAGCAGCTGGGGGGCGAGAATAAGCCAACTCTGGCACTGCACCCAGTAGGCCCTTCCAAATGGCCTGTGACTGGCTACTTCAGACCCCCAGCCCCTCCGGCTCCCCACTCACCGCATCGTCTCGCACAGGGGGCAGAAGTAGGACAAGAGTGGGCAGAAGTAGGCTGAACCAGGGACCAAACCCTACTCTGAAAACTTGGATGAGCTGGAGTCTTAGAGGGGCCTGTGGACCCAGGCACCTCAGAACATTGCACTTTTCCGTCTCTGCTGAGAGATCCAGCCACCAGGATTCACGTCCATCTGCAACATCTTCATCACCCACTTGTCACGGCGGGCCCCTTCAATGAACTCGTTCAGAGACAGCCGGCCTGAGCAAGCGGAAGGAGAGCCAGTTACCGGGGACAATGGGAAAATGAGGTTGGGGCCAAAGGAGAGACCCTCTGTCAGTGGGCCTGCACCTCTTGGACAAATAAACCTGCAGTCTCGGGGTCTAAGCTTAGACCTTGTCTGTTCTGATTCTCCAGGAATCTACTGGAGACTTCCAGGGCTTTTTTTGTACACAAATGGAAGTTTTACTTTTGCGCATGGTATCCTCAGAATGTTCTGGAGGGCTCTTTTGTGTTCACGGCCTCTCCCTACCAAGCTTGGGCTGTCCCTTGAGCTACGGGGACGAGAGCCCAAGTGGAAGTCTGCCCTATTTATGTCTGTCTCTCAAATACATGATCCCCTTTATTCCACTCAATGATTAATAGCCCCATTTTCCAGATGAGGAAACTGAGGCCAGACTGCAAGGTTAAATGTATCATTCTGGTCTGCCTGATGCAAAGCTCCTTTTCTTTAACTACACTTGCCTGGCCTCCAGCCGCAACTCAAGAGGAGTTTGATTCACTCCTGCAAACACAACGTGCTAGTGACACCTGTGGTTATTTCATGTAATCTCCACATCCAGCTCACAGATGGGGATACCATTTGGGGAGGTGCGGGATGGAAGACCTTGCCCAAGGACACGTGGACAGAAAGTAGGGGTTCTGCAGAATGGGCAGCCCCCATCACCATCTGAGTCCGTTACCATCTCCGTTCTCATCCACCAGAAGGAAGATCCTGTCCACAACCTCCTCGGGTGTGAGCAGCTGGCTTTGCTGTCCGGCCTCCATCTCCACCCTGCAGGCTTTCTTCAGTTTGTAAATGGCCTGCTGGAGAAAACCCAGCAGCACTGACCAGAAGGAGCCTCAGCCAGCTCTGTCCCACCCCCAGGCCCAAGACCTCCATTTCGTCCCAGCAATGGCCCTCTAGGCTGTGTCTCTGAGGACCACAGGTGCCAGATCCAAATCAAAACTGCTGTCTTCAGTTTCCTCAGAGTCCCCTTGGCCTAATGCCAGCCCAGGAATTCCCGACCTCACATGCCACCTAGCCCCATGCTACCTCTACTATGCATGTCAACCCCAAAACCAGTGAGGGGTGTGTAGTGAGGATTTAAACTGCACTTTACAGAGGAAGCAATGCAGCTTCCAAGAGGAAAAGAGAATTTAGTAGGTTTGTGGCTGGTGTCAGAACACTGATGGAGAGACAGGTGTATGGCCTGGTGGGAAGATCAGGTTTCTTCTCTGCTCCGTTTCCTCTCCTGGCAAAGGCAGCTGTGAAGTGCTGGGGAAGAGGCAGACAAATCTGAGGGCTACCCTTAGTTCTTGCCTGGGCTCCCTGAGGACAGAGAGCCTCACTGCCCAGTTGGGGCCTACACAAAGCTGACTCCATGCATAGGGCCTGGGGGCCTCAGGACTGACCACCAGCCCCAGCACCTAGTGGGTGGATGGAATTGGGTAAATGATGACAGAACTCCGGGAGGCGATTTCCTCATCTGTAAAATGGGCTGACAAGCCCAACTCCCGCAGTAACTGTAGTGTTCTAGGCTTACACAGGTCAACGTCAGACTTTGCACTGAATAAGGACCCTGCCCTCCATCACTCTGCTAGTAGTCTTTTCAAAGAACCCGCTTTTGGTTTTGGTTTTTCCTCCCTCTTATGCATCTGTTTTGTTTCATTAATTCCTTTGTTTCTTCTACTTTGTATTTAATTTACTCATTTTTCTAAATTCTCAGATCATTGACTTTTAGCCTTTAATTTTCTAACAGATACATTTCAAGGCTATAAATGTCTTTGCAAGCCCAGCGTTAGTTGTATTTCACAAATGTTATGTTTGGGTTATTTTTCAAGTTCAAAAGGTGAGCGTGAGCTATTATTTCTTGGATTCATGCAGAATTTAGAATTGCCTAATGTCCAAACAGATGGGGATTTTCTAAATATCTTTTTGTGACTGGTTTCTAGCTTCATTCCACTGTGGTCCAAAAGCATACTCTGAATGGCTGCAATGCCTCTCCCCTACCCCCCACCCAGGACCCCCACTTCGGCAGAGCCCTCAGAGCCCAGCAGAGCTCACACCCCCTGCGGCTGACACTGACCTCCACAATGTCGAGTAGCTCCAGCCGGTCGATGCAGCCGTTGCGGTCCTTGTCATAGATCTTGAAGGTCCACTTCAGCTTGTGTTCCAGGGAGCCCCTCAGCACCAGGTTCAGGGCCGCCACGTACTCCAGGAAGTCGATGGTGTTGTCCTGGGTTGGGAGCAGGGGCTGTGAGGCCCTTCTCACGTGCCCCCCACCTCCTCAGTGCAGGCGTGAGCCCCGTTCTGGGCCGACCCTCCCTCCAAACTTGGGGCTTTGCCTCTTGCAACTGTGTGGCCTCTGCATCTGTGCTCATGCTGCTATCACCCTGGGGTCCCTCCCTAGTCTCTACCCCTCCTTGGAGGCTCAAGGGTCCCCTCCTCCAGGAAGCCCTTCTTCCCAGATCACTTCAGCAACAGCGATATCTGTCTCCCCCTCTTCTAACGTCAACAGCACTGATCACCTCTTCCACAGTCTGGGACTTTCACACTGACACTTAACTATTTCATAAGTACATCTCATGTTCTAGCTACATGACATGATCCCAGAGAAAAAAGACTTTGCATGGTTTTGATTTCTCCTTGATGAGCCATTTATGCCCAGACTTAGGGTCTCATAAATTTTTATGAGTTGGTGAATACACAGTTGACTTGATTTGAGTTTGAGATTAGAGTAGTTTTGAAAGATTAAAAAGCAGGGCTCCCTGGTGGAGCAGCGGTTGGGTCAATTGCCTCCAAAGGAGCACAAGCCACATACCCCTGGGTTGGAGTCCTGGGTCTGGGTGGGAAGCAACCAGTGTGAACTAAATGCAAATAAAATAAAGATGCTTCTTCCTCTTCTCTCTTCCCGTCTACCTACTCACCTTCATTTCTGCTGTACCCTTCCTAAGGAAGGAAAGGAGGGAGGGAGGACGGAAGGAAGAAGCAGGGCTCAGAGTGAAAAATTTCCTTTGCATCAGTTTCAGTTACCCCCAGAGGCTCAAGATGATGGACACGTGTCTGTCTACTCGAGTGGAGAAGCAAAAGTGACAGGTATGTGGTGGATTACCTGCCCCATTTCTCCCTGAATTGGTTGCATCTGTGTACCAGCCCTGCTCCTAATGCATGTTAGATAGGAACCCCCAAGGACATCTGGTCTTGGCTCTCCCTTTTCTTCCAGTCCAGGGCAACTGCCAGAGAGAAGAGTGTTACAAGGGAGAAGGGCAGCAGAGGTGGGTGCTCCGACCGCCTTGCTTCCACCAAACTCTGTTTCCATCACCCCAGATTTGGACATGTGGGCTGGATCTATAAAATGTGAAACAAAAAGTTTGCCCCACATATTTTAGAACAACTGCCTGGAAATGAGACTTGCTGCTATGAAGATCTTACCGGGGTAGGAAGTGGAGTTGGGCATGGATTTGGAGCAGCGTGGGGAAAACAAAGACTCAGTCCCTGACAGAGGAGCTTAAAGCACCTTCGAGGAAAGCTCTCCCTTACAGTACAATGCCAGCTAGTTAAGTACAGAAGGGCTGGTGCAGTCAGGATGGGTCACCTGTGCAGTCAGGGTGGTCCCTGTCACCGCCCAGCTGTGAGGGGGCTGCACCACTAGTCTGTGTAAATTCATGCTGTGATGCTCACACAACCATCAAGCTGCCTGGTGACTCATTTCGTAGAACGTACCCCACTCATTCAGCCACATGATTGCAGATGAAAATTTGATGAGTAATAGGATACTTAGTTTCAAAGTACCTCCCCTAAGATGCCTACACATTACAAAGGGCAAATAGTGCCTGAACCCTGGTAGATACCACGTAACCAAATGATGGAAGTTAACGCCCCAGCAATGGGACAAAGCCACACCGCATGCCCCCACCCCGACCTGATGCATTTGACGACACAACCTCTCTCTGTGACATTTCTGCCCACAATCACTCTAATCACGATTCACTTTGCTAAGGATTGTGGGACAGAAGATGCTACAGAATAACTGGCCTGCAGTCTTCAGCAGTGCCAGGTCAAAGAAAACAAAGAAAAGCTGACTTGCCCTGATAGTGTAGTGGTTAGGTCAGCTGCCTCTGGATGATCACAGGCCCCCCATATCCCAAGGACCTGGGTTCAAGTCCCCAGTCCTGGAGGGAACGACCAGTGTGAACAATTAAATAAAAACAAAATAAAGTGCTTCTTCCTCCTCTCCCTGCCTGCCTGTACCTTTCCTTTAAAATAATAAACAAAACAAAGAAAAGCTGTAATGAAGGTCGAAGTTAAAGACTAAGGGGACAAGACAAGTAAATGCAATGTGTGATCAAACAAAAGCCAAATTAATTAAAACGAAACCCCCAAACTATGAAAGACATTATAGGGACAAATTGACCAAACTTACATATGTATTGTCATTAGATAATATTATTGTGTTAATGTTAAACTTCCTGATCTTGACCCACCCCCTGGTGGCTCAGGTGTTAAGTCTGCAGCTGCAGCTGTACAGGTCATATAAAGTCCAAAGACCTGGGTTTGAGACAGGGGTGTGGGGTGGGAGGTGGGGAAGGGGGAACAGCCAAAACAAACAATTAAGTGAATAAAATGTGCTTCTTGCTCCTCTCTCTCTCTCTCTCTCTCTCTCTCTGCCTGCCTACTTGCCTTCATTCAGGCCTGCTTCCTTTCTCTTCATTTTTTTTCCTGTTTTTGATAATTTCATTAGGTTATATAAGGGAATGATCTTATTTTTAGGAAAAACACACTGAAAAAAACTTAGGGGTAAAAGGGCATGATGTCTCAAATTTTCTCTTAAAAATAAATACATATATATGTGCATATATATACATATAAAGAGAAAGAATTATAAAACAAGGCAAAATGCAAACAATTGGATACATTGTACTTAGGATTTACTTGTGGCTCTTGCAACTTTTTATAAAATTGAAACCCTATCAAAATTAAACAGTTATTAAGACAGAGGAGGAGCTTCAGGAAATCTGAGACGACCGGATGCCCCCAGAGGGAGTTTACAGGGCTCCTCTCCAAGGAGGCCCCTGTTGCATGGAAGACACTGACCCCACAGCCCTCCTGTGCCCAGACCGGCACTGACACCATGTGCGCTGAGCAGCGCCAGGGGCAGGGGCAGGCCCCAAGAGGCGCTCCCAGTGTCCCAGCCTAGAGAACGTCCCCAAACTCTGGAAGCGGGCTGCTGAGGATTTCCCCAGATTAGTTATCTAGGTCCAACCTACCCCTCCTCAATTTAGGGGCTGACGTAGGTATCTGAGGCAAACCTGATGGTTTAAAGGATGGTGGAGGCACTAGACTGGAAGCCCCTAAGTAATGGAGAGGTTTTAATTTAAAATTCAATTTCCAGGTGCATATTTACAAAATGTATTATCTTCTTAGCTGCTGGTGTCATTGGAAGACTTTAAGAAACTCAGTGGTTAAAGGAATTCATGAAATTTTCCGTGACTTGAAGAGTTGAAAGGGAATTTGGAAAAATCCCTCCCCTCTCTCAGAACTTTCTAGAAACTCCTCCACCATTCGTGCTGTGAAGACCTGGCTAATCTCAGTCTGAAGGACCCCTAACAAGGAGGAGTGGTGACAAGATAGCTCATTCCATCTGGGACAGCTCGTTACACAGTTAGTTCCTGACCTTTCTAGTGCCCGGGGGTAAGAAACCAGGTCCTTGGACTGCAGAACTGTGGCCAAAAATGCACAGAGAGGACTGGACTGTGCCCTTCAGCCCTCAGAGACAAACAGGTGAATGAATAAAACCAAATCAGTTCTTAGAAGATGTCAGGGAGCTGGGTCTGTGTCTCCCCCCAGGCTTCTGCTGACTGAGTGCATCGAGGTTACCAGAAAGAAAGCGGGTGGGGTAGGTGAACTGGATAAGAAAGGATCAGTTGTATTGATGGTGGACAGAAACTAAACTCCTGATGACAAGCACAATGTAGCATATGCAGATGTTTATCTATAAGTCTGTTTACCTGAAACCAATATATAATGCTACAAACCAATGTTACTTCAATTTTTATTTATTAAAAAAAAAATTTCCAGGTGTGCCCTGGTAGAGCAGTGATTTGGTCAACTGCCTCTGGCCAAATGCACAGGCCACACACACCCCAAGGACCCTGGTTTGCATCACGGGCCGGGGAAAACCAAGATGTACAATTAAATGAAAACAGAGTACTTTCTCCTCCTCTCCCTTCCTGCCTCCCTCCTCACCTTCATTCCTACCTGCCTTAAATTTTTTTTTTTAACTTTCTAATTTAAGGCACAAATGCCTCTCTCCAAGTTAAGGAAGACGGGGAGGGACAGAATGATGGGGAGCGAGGAGTTCCAGGAAAGAGTGGAGTATCATCATGGTGGAAGCTGGCGGGAACCCAGAGGTGGAGGGGAATGGAGAGGTCAGAAGAGCAGAGGCTGGGGAACCCGGGGCTCCCACTGAGGACACACCCGTAGCTCCAGGCTGAGAAGTGTGCCAGGGAAGCTCCTTGTCAGAGTGCCTTCCTTACCCCATTCTTGTCAAAGGCTCGGAACATGCCCTCTATATACTGGGTGGCCTGCTCGTTGCCCGTGACCTTGAAGAACCGCTTGAACTCGTGCATGAAGAGTGTGCCGCTGGGGCACTCCACCACGAACTTTTTGTACCACTCCTGCAGCTCGGCCACGTCCATCTCGCCGGCCGCCTCCGCCTCCTCCCAGCTGAACTGCTGCCCCATCCTGGCCCCCAGGAACGTCAGGAACGTCGGGGAGCAGGGTCTGTGTCTCCTCCCAGGCTTCTGCTGATTGAGTCCTTAGGCTAGGGCCCTGTCCCTCCCTTTCCTCTGCTTAGCCAGCTCATCATCTCCTGCACAACTGGACGGGGTGGACAATGTAGGGGGCGGGCAGCAAGGGGAAAGCAGGCTCACTAAGCTGCCCTAAGATCATTAAAAGATTTCCCGGGAAGGTCTGACCTCCAATTTAATTGGCTAGGCCCCTCCCCATGCCCCTATTTTCCACTCCCCCTATTCATGCCAACTTACCTAAGCCAGCCAGCAGATTCTGGGGAAGAAGGGAAAGAAGCTGAGAGGTAGACAGAGGGAGGGTGGCTTGAAGACCAGTCGGAAAGACAGGCTGAGACCCTCAATCTCATACATGTCTCTTTACCTGGCATCACACAACTCCAGAGAAGAGAAACAGAAGACTGCATTACAGAGAGGAATTAAAGTAAACTCCTAGTCCACAGAGCGACGCCTGCTGGTGATCCCGGACTCACCCCTCCACTGGGTCTGGTGAGAAGCGACAGAATTTGTGATGTGAAGGATTCTAGATGAGAATCTTGGTCTTCAAGATTCATGGCATCTGAAACTCTAGAGATCACACCTTTGAACACTGGAGCTTTCCATTTTCAAGTTCCATTTCCAAATACGAACTCTTCCTTCCAACATCCTTCACCCAAAATTTAGACACAAGGCTTCTCCTACTTTCTCATCAAAGTCTGAATACACAAGAAGGATCTGAGATCAGGCCTTAAAATAATCTCCAAAGGCTCTTGCTTTCATATTAAAGATTCATGTAAATTTGTTTTTGAATCAATGATATATTCATGCTTTTTAAAAAAATATAAAAATGACACCTACAAGAAATCCAAACACCTGAGCAATTTTTTTAGAAATGCTTTTCTAGAACAATTTGTAGACAGTTGCTCCAGTGAGTCTCTTAATTTCAGGGGTGACATGGCGTGTCTCTCCTTGTACATCCATGAATAGTTTTGTGCATTTCCAGACCTGACCACCTCTCACAGCTCCCTGACTCAACATGCACCTAATTTCTCAAAGTTCTTCTAACCTCCTCACCATTCCTAAAGTAGGAGCCCCACTTCCTCTCTCATCCTTGCAAGCATGATGGATTTTCCTTGTATCTCACATTCCTCAATGTCTGGAGAGCAGTGTTCTTGTTCCAGCCCCTTTGAAGCCATGTCCAGCCCTAGCCCCTGCCCGCCACACGCACATCCTTGTTCACTGGTGACATCGCCACCTGTCTCCATGCAGCAGCTCCGTGGCCTCCACATCTGCGTGTATAGCTGACCCACCCCTCACTTTGGCTTGCAGGTCCTGGGTGTCCTGAGTGCCAGAAAGCTTTCTTCCTTCCCTCGTGACTCCCCATTCACTTGTATTGCCTGAACCAGCAGCTGTAGCAACAGGAAGCTTGTCAGAAATGCACTTTCTCAGGCCCCACTTCTCTCCTAATCAGGAACTTTTGAGGTGCACCCGGTAATCTGAATTTTAACAAGCCTTCCAAGGGTTTCCAATGTACACTGAAGTTTGAGAGACACTACCCTGAGCTGTGCGACCACTCTGTTCGGTACGATCTCTGACACACCCACGCGTCATCATTACTGTCCTGATAGCTCATTTATTTTAACTTCTTCATGCCAATGACTCACCTGCCTATTGAGACTTCCCGTCCGTCGATCTCATTTTTTAAAAAATATAACAATGGGTCATTGCCTCATAATATGACACAGGTTTAGGGAGTGGATCATCGTAAACCAACACCTGCGTACAATATGTATGTTCGCCACTAACAGTCCAATTCTGTCCTTCCTCATATAAGTGACTCCTTTTACCTAATTTTCCCACTCCCTATTCCTTCTATAAAGTCTATTTTTGTTTGATTTGTTTCATGTGCTTTGTTTGGTTTCTCTATATACCATATGAGTGAAATAATACAATGTTTGTCTTTCTTTTTCTGACTTCTATCACTAAGCATAATTCCCTCCATGTCTATCTGTATTTCATATGGTTTTAAACATCTGTTACCCCATTCGTATATCATCTCTCTTTCTTCCTTATTTCACAGTCCAAGACTCTTGCCACTAACTTGCCATGACCTTTGAACTTCTCTCTCTTCCTTCAACCATTCACATAGCAAAACTTGACCCTGGTAAAACTACCCACTAAGCACATACTAACACCACATCTACATGCAAGTGGCCAAACATGGCTGGAGAAAATAATAAAATTGCACTGGCTGCATCACTGATGCCAGACGATTGTGCTCCACATTCATCCCTGCTGACCTCCCCCACCTCCCTTTGAGAGGACTATTCCACAAGCCTTCCACCCTCAGACCTTGCACTCGCTCCCATCTTCAGTTGGTGACCTTGTCACCTATTCACAGAGAAAGAGATGCTTCTGAAAGCACTTTCTCTTCCCACCAGACACCTGTACCCACAAGCTCCACCCCTTCCTGTTTCCATGGGAGCAGTCCTCTCCCACCCCTCCACCAGTAAGTGCTTCCATGTTTTTAGACCTCATCTCTCTCTGCCTGTTCAAGCATTGCATTCTCACAATGATTCTCTTGTCTACATCCTCAATTTGTCCTTCTCTAATGCGTCACTTTCATCTGCACTCAGACATGCTTTAATATTACCTTTATTAGAATACAAGAAAGAAAACAAAAATCCTTCTTTGACCCACATTCAGGATCCTGTAATGACTTTCAGGAACCTACACATCTTGCCTTCTTGGGTTATCAGATAAATACCGATTAGATAAAAATGAAGCAAGTAAACATTTAAAATGATATTTTATCACTCATTGCTATTAAGGTAACTATATCCTAGATCAGTCTGGACTGCGTCATATACATTCTTACTTCTGGTTTTTGAAATAAACTAAAACATTTAAAATACATTAAAAACAATGCACCCTAGTGGCCTTGTGGTTTAGTTCATTGGACACAGTCCACATGCATACCAAGGACCCAGATTCAAGAATAACCAAGATGAACAACTAAGTCAATAAAATGCTTCTTCCTCCTCTCTCTTCCTGCCTGTATCTTTCTTTAAAACACATACATACATACATACATAATACATACATAATACACACATAATACATACATACATAGATGAAAACCATCATGGGCCCTAGGTACTACGCCTACAGGAACCGTGGATTTTGCCCACATTCTTCTCCACGTATTGTCCTAATTTTGATTCCTCTTACAGAAAAACACTTGTGGCAGATGTCTCTCCCAGTAATGACAGAGCAATAGGTTTGCTCTCACATGTTCCTCCCTTTAAGGGGAGAGTCTAATTCTTCTCTTTAACCTGGATGGGACTTCGTGGCAGTCTCATCACAGAGAATGGGCAGAAGTGACTTTAGGACTTCCAAGGCTGGGTTATCATCCGCCTGGCTCTCTCTCAGGATTTGCCCTTGGAATCCAGCCACCATGTGTGAGGAAGCCTAGAGTACATGTAAGGGTTTCAGGTGAAAGCCAGCCTCAGCCCCAGACACACCAGTGAGTGAGCAAACCTTCACATGAGTCCAGCCTCAGACTCCAGCCACCCCAGCAGATACCAAATGGAGCAGTGTCCTTGCAGGACCCTGATCAAATTGCAAATCAGTGTGCCAAGCAAATGTCAGTATTTTAAGCCATGAAGTGATGGATGTTTTTAGGGCAGCAAGAGATAACTGAACATTCTCATACCTGTTTGTGTTCTCATCTTGATTTCTTATTCTCTCAATTGATTCTATGGAGAAGGCTTTTATAGTGGTCACCAACGACCTACTTTTCTTACTCCACCTGCAGGCAGATTCATCAGTTTACAAACTAAATTCTTTCTCCAAAAACGCTAGGTTTCAAGGACCTACTCTGATTTCATCCAGCCTCATCCATTGCCCATCTCCTTTATCAGACCTCCTCCTTGGTAACAATTCTCTACGTGTTTGGAGCTTCCCAGGCTTGTTCTCAGTACTCTCCTCCAGTCTGCCTACACTTTCTCTCGAGATGAGCTCAGACACTCCCTGCATTACATACCACATACAGGCTGATCACTTCCAAATGCACATCTCCAGTCTGGACTTCTTCTCTCCAGAAAGCCTGGAGAGTTCATAAACTCAACTGTCTACTGGACTCAGATGGCACACTTAGCAAGGTCAAAGCCAAACAACTGACTTCCTTCCCAAGTCCCTCCTCAACCTTCTCCACCTCAGCAATGGCATTGTCATTTATCCAGTTACTTAGACCCTAGGCATCTTGAATCCAGGCTTTCTCTTTCTCTGAGATCTAATTTCAACCTATTAGCAGGTCATTTCATCAATTCCACTCCAACTTTATGCTGAAGCCAACACTGCTCCTCGCCTTCACAACTGCAGCTCCGGTCCAGGCTATCTCCTCTCACTTGCCCTTGGCAGTAGGTCTTAACTGCCCCTCTTACCAGTCTCCCCCTCACAGGCCAGCCCGACTGCCAGAGTAGTGTGTTCTAAAGCATAAACCAGATGCTGTCACTCTTCTGCTCAAAGCCTCCTATGGTTCCCCATTTGCTCTCAGAATAAAATCCACACGCCCGCCCACAGTCACATCTATTACATGATCTAGTGATTTAGTCCCTGCCTACTGTCTGCAAGAGCTGTCCCTCTGCCCTTGGCCGCAGACACAGAGCTCACAGCCTTCACAGCTCTTCCCCCAAATCTTCCCATGGCTGCCTCCCTCTTGACATTCTTCCTCCTCAGAGAGAACTTTCCTAACTCTGCTCCAAGCAGCCACTCAGGTAACTGTGGCACTACCGTATTTTATTCTCATTGTGCTAAACTGCATCTGAAACTACCTTATCCTTTCCTCCTCCTTCCTATTCATTATCATCCCCACTGGAGTCTAAGATCTTTGAGGAGGAGGTCACCAGATGCACTGCCGAATTCTCTCTTCCTGCCTGCACTTTCCTTTAAAATTCAGTTGACTTTATACACAGGTCAGCCGTCCATGACCTTGCCCTATAAATACCTCTGAGCTGCCAAGGTATAAATATATCATTTTAAAGAGGATTAGGGCTCCATGGGAATGATAGCTTGACGTGAGCAACAACAGTAAGGATTTAAGGAGGCAGGGGTAGGAATTGAGCAGGGATTTGCAGAGAACCCTGGGGCTCACAGGCAGGCAGCCAAAAGCCTGGCTCCGGGAGCAAAGAAATACTCGAGAACAAACCAACCTCTGCAGAGCCTGAGACAGGCCTGGCTCAAAGCCCTGCTGGGAATCGCCTCTCTGACAGTGTATCTCCTTGTTCACTGGAGACCCAGTAGAGTTTTCCTTGCTGAAGCCTAAACTCCCCTAGTGCCTGCCCCCGGCCCCCATTCAGAACCAGCGTCAGCCTGGAGACTGCAGGGATTTTCCTGTGCATTATGTTTCTTGCCTTTATTCATGCATATTCACATTCTTTATTCCTAGACTTCATCCCCCATCAATCTATTTTTTCAATTAATTTTAATAATGTAACTTTTATCATTTTACCAAATCACAGTCATTTTAAGATGCTGAATTTCTCAGTCTGTGGTATGAGACATCACACCCACCAACAGAGGTGTTTTGGTGTCCTGTCACCACCTTGCTCCCTCTCCAACTCCCTTTGACAGTCATCATTTTGTGTCTTTCAGATTTTTGCTGGGGTTTAGCTGCTTGTTTCATTTCACTATATTCCATGAGTTAAACCATCCTATATTTTTCTTTTTTTGACTTCTTTTGCTTAACATGAGCCCCTCCAGGCCCATCCAGAGTGGCGTTACAAAGGGCACAGCTGCACAGAATTCCACTGAGTCTGTAAACCACAGCTTCTTTATCCACCCATCTGTTGATGGGCATTACGTTGCTTCCATGTCTTGACTATGATGAACTGTGCTGCTCAGGACAAAAAGATGCAGATTTTTCTTTTCCTGATGAGGGATTTTGTACTGTCTTGGTATATGCCTAGGAGTGGGGCTGCTGGATTAAGTGGTAGTGCCATCCTTATTTTTCTGAGAAATCTCCACATTGTTTTCCAGAGAGGTTGTGCTAATTTACATTCTCACAATAGTGAAGGAGGGTTCCGTTTCCTCCACACCCCCTCCAACACGTCATTTCTCGACTTTTGGATGTAGCTCATCCTTGACAGTGTGAAGTGGTTTTCTCATTGTGGCTTTTATTTGCATTTCTCTGATAAGTGATATAAATTTTTTCATGTCTGTAGGCCATCTGCATGTCATCTTTGGATAGGTGTCTGTTCAATCCTTCTGCCCACTGGTTGAGTGGGTCACTTACTTTTTTTATTGTTGAGATATGTGAGCTCTTTGTATATTTTGGAGATTAAGCTCTTGTCTGGTGTATGTTGTGTGAATATTTTCTCAAATTCACTGGGTTGCCTTTTTGTTTTAATGATGGTTTCTTTCACTGTGCAGAAGCTTTTGGAGTTTGATGTAGTTCCAGTTATTTTGTTTTACTTTGGTTACTTTTGCTGTAGTTGTTCTTTTCCCAAAGTTCTCTGTAGGGTTGAGGTTCTGGAGCATTTCCCCCACATTTTCTGTCAAGTATGTTTGGTTTTAGGTCTTATGTCCAAGTCATTGATACATTTTGAGTCAACTTTTGTAAATAGTGCTTTGTTGAAGATTAACTGTCTACAGATGTTTGGTTTTATTTCTGGGCTCTCAATTTTATTCCACTGATCTGTGTGTCTGCTTTTGATCCAGTACCATACTGTTTCAATGATGATTGCTTTGTACTATATTCTTTAAATTTTAAAGGAAAGGTGCAGGCAGGAATGAAGGTGAGTAGGCAGGAAGAGAAACACAGAGAGGATGAAGAAAGATTTTATTTAGTTGTTCATCCTGGTTGCTCCCTGCAACCCCAGGTCTCAAAATCAGGTCCTTGGGATTTATGTGGACCAAGGTTGGTGGTTTCACCTATGAGGACACTAGGGTATGTCCAATCTCATTATTTCTAAGTTTTATGGAAACGAGTACATTCTGCTGATGTGATATAGAAATAAATCTGGATTTTGGATATGATTATAGTCATTTTATGTGGACATCTGAGTACCCTGGAACCTTTAAAAATTAGGTTCTAGAGCTGTCTCTATCACTAATCTGAACTCAGGCAAACCAGGCTCACCTTTTTGTCTCAGCTTCATTTGCTAACTGAAAGAGTCGATGAGTGGGTGAGTCATAACTTGGTTAATATTCCTGCAAAATAAGAATGATAACAACTACAGTAGGCCCTTAAATAATATTAATTCATTATGTTGATGAGAAAAATAATTCCCAGCTGATGCTGAACAAAATGTTTTTTGAGGACATGCTTTTATTATAAATCACCTTGCTGCAAAGTTAGTCTCTAGTGAGCCCTGGTGGAGCAGTGGTTAGGTCAATCGCCTCCCAAGGAGCCAGGCCACATACCCCTGGATTCATGTCCTGGGCTGGAGAAGAAGTAATTAGTGTGAATAAAAATTTTAAATATAATAATGTCTTCCTTCTCTCTTCCTGTCTACTAATCTTCATTCCTGCCTGCATGTTTCCTTGAAAAAAAAAGAAAAGGTGTAGTCTCCAAGGATCTATTGAAGATGTGAAGTGAGGCCTTACTGCACTTTACTGGGTTGTCATAAAGATTAAATAAGATACTACCTGCTAATGACTGTCTATGTAAAATACTTGGCAAAGTGTATGGTGATTATAATAAGCATGTTGCATGTTTTCTCATCTAAATGAATCTTCACAACCATGCTAAGGTAGCATTATCCTCACTGAGGTCCCTTCCAGCTGGTTTTTAACCAGTACACCACACAGACATCTAGAGTATCATCAAATTTGCACGGCCATCTAGCAATAGCTATTATTTATTGAATAGCTATTATCTGCCCAGTACTGTGTGGTGTTTTAATTTACCTAATATTCCAACCTTGATGAGTAGCTGTTATTTCCTAATTTTTAATGAGCAAACTGAGGCTCTGACAGGGTTAAATATCTTGCCCAAGTTAATAGTAGTTAGAGAGTCTGAACTCTTCTCTGACGGTAAGTCCATGTTTTCCGTCACGCTGTGGCAAAACCACATAACATAACACAGGAAAGGAGGAATGCTGTTTGCTGACAAGGAAATATTAGGAAACCAGGTGACTGGTTTAAAATAACTGCTTTAGATACTTACTGTGGCATGTTTAAGTGGTCAGAGGAACATGCAAATAAACCTCTTTGAAAACATCTAAACCAGGCATTGAGCTACTTTACTTTGTGTTTTGCCAAAGAGGCCATAGTATATTAGGAATTTTAAACAGACTACTTTAATTTTTTTAAAGGAAAGGTGCAGGCAGGAATGAAGGTGAGCAGACAGGCAACCAGGAGAGAAGAGAAACAAGCATTTTTTAATTTCCTTTTTATTTAGTTGTTCAAACTGGCTGTTCCCCTTTCCATCCGCAGACCTGGAACTCTAACCCGCGGGTATGTGGCCTGGGTCCTCTGGAGGCAACCGACCTAACCACTACCCCACCAGGGCACACCAACAGTATTTAATGTGAAAGGAAAATTTACTTCAGATCAGAGAAAGCAACAACAAACTCAAGGATACACTTCAATGAAAAATAACCTCACATTCTACATGCCTTCTGGTTCATTCTACCATCAGGTCAGGTCCATTCTTCTCTGTCCACAAAACAGACGAGAACAGAAAGTGAGACTTGGGCATTATTCTAAGTTTCAGAATATGAATTTTACTCAGGAGACCCAATTAAAAAAATTAATTTCTCATTCTATTACATAAAAAAATGATCTTATTTATATCAAGATGTAGGCTTCAAATTGGCCAATTACTTTTGTCAAGTAAATACCACGTTTTTGTCATGTGTGTAGTTCTATTTTCACTTTATATAATCTGAAGTGCTATGTAATCTGGCTAACAGTTTTAGTCTGAAAATAACTGTACATGGACGCACACTTTTAAGGGGCTCACATGAAGAGCTGCTGGAGGTTGAGTGTAGATAAATGATCCTACGATAAGGTAGTGATTAATACTATCTGCAAAAAAGCACAAAGATGTTTGGGTGTGGGTCCATATTAAACTTTAAAGAATTATTCGTTTTAAAGTAAAAATGGGTCACAAATTGTTGCTTTGCTAGACATAAGTACCATTAAGTAGCTCTTGTTTTATTGACTAGTTCTTACTCCTAAGGCTTCTACCTGGAATAAGCATGTGTTAGGTATTTGAGAATGACAGTCGACAACTGAGCTATGACTAGAGTGAGGTCATGGGGCACACGGCTGTAATTCTTTTCACGTTAATGACAGTAATAAAAGTCTGATACAGTATGCATTCAAAACACTGATATCGGATAGTAGGTGGAGAAAAGAACAAGGACTCTAGTTTAAGAAGGGGAGAAACTGAGAAGTCATAACTTCTTCAAAGACATGAAGGAAACTACAAAAGACAGACCAGATTCTACTGTAAAAAGGAAACGAATCACTCCCCTGGGACTGACACACCGACAGTTTCAGTTCATTGTAGTCTTGCCTCTTTCAGGGCTTTACCTACTATGTAATTTCATTGAAAAGTAGCCATCTTCAAACAAAGAGTGCCATTTATCAAAAGAAAGAGGTTTTCTTATGAGTGAGGAACTTGATAAGGAAAAATATCTGCACCCTGTCCACTTTCCAAAAATTTTCTATTCAATTTTTTTCAATTCTATTCAATTTTTGTTGGGTGCAAAGTTTAATAGAAAGCTTGTGGAGTGAATAAATCACAGGATGAATGAAATCATACAGGCTCCTGAGAGCCCCAATACCATGATAATGACTCTTGGAGGCAGCCCTGCAGGCAGGAAAGCTCAGTGCATGCCACAGATCCACAGATGCGCTTGCTCTGCCACAAAGTACATTCAGTTCAAAAATGCTTACTTAGGTAAAATCTGGAGGTCACCTCCCAAACAAGGATATGCTAGCCTACATGAAGGTAAATATCAAAACTTTTAACTTCTCAGTGCTAACTTAACCAAAGTCTCCTTCTAGGGATCTCAGAAGAAGAAATGCGTGAGAATCTTTGGAACACTCACTTTCAGGTGGATGAAATAAAAATCAGCACAGAGTTGACAACAGAATAACAAGGTATCAATTTGGCTTTCTTGGTACATAATAGTTAAAATGGTTGGCTCACATTTAAAAAAATCAGCATGGAAACAATGACATTGTGTAAAGGATAAAAGTGGCTCTTTCATTATAGTTAAGTATATAATTAAAGTCTCACCCCCCCCCCCCCCCCGCCTTCAATTGACTAGGGCATGTGGGCTCAATGAAGCAGTCAGGTGGACACAAAATGCTCTCAACTGGAAGCACTCTCCAAGTCAACAGATGTGTCTGGCCCACTCTCATTTCAAATGCCGGCACAACCAGTCTTGCTGAGACTTTATTATGACTTTTCTTCTTTTTCCTCTGGCATCTTTTCCCAGATTGGCTCCTTGATGTGTTCTGGTAACCGTTCTAATTTTGTCTAAAAAGAGACAAACAAAAATATACTATAATATAATATGAATGTAATTGAATTCTATGGTCACAAAGTGGGTTTACTCCCACAAATCCTTTTTTTTTTTTTTTTTTTTAAGGAAAGGTGCAGGCAGGAATTAAGGTGAGCAGGCAGGCAGGCAGGCAGAGAGAAGAGGAAGAAGCGCTGCATTTTTTCATGTAAATCTGGGCTCTTAGGATGCATGTGGACACAGGCAGCTGGAAGCAGCTGACCAAATCACTACTCCACCAGTGCACACAACACCCCCCTCTCCCTACTTTTTTAAGAGGGGAAGGGAGAGGAGAAAGAGAAGGAAGGATAAAAGGAAGCACTTTGTTTTGGCTGTTCCCTCTGGCTTCAGGTATCGAGGGTCCTTGGGTTTGACAGTCTTAACCCCAGCCACCAGCTTAGCACCTGAGCCAACAGGACACACCTCACTCAAATTCTCTTGATTTTTCTCTTTCACCCCTCATCTTTTTATAGAGCTTTTACAGAGAAAAGGAAACGATGGTATATAAAACACTCTGACATATATCATCTATTTGATCCTTAATGATCTTCAGGGATTGCCAATTAATGTGGTCCCCACATCTAGATCACTACTAAGAATGTGGGAGAGTCTAGAGGCGGCTCAGGGAGGATGTGGGCTGCAGTGGCAGGATTCTGCTGAGCTGCCATCACCACACAGGGAGGGGGTGACCCCAACCACCGTGGCACGTGCGTCTCCAGAGTTGCCACCTGCCTTCTCCCTCAGTGGGCTTGGACTAGGCTGCACTATGTCAAAACAAGAACACAGATGTTCCTTCCTCAAAAAGTTGAAGATGGAAAAACTCATATTATCCCACCATCCCACTTCTGGGTATTTACCCAAAACACTCATTCACAGAGATTTACGCACTCCCTTGCCTACTGCAGCCCTAATGACAATAGCTAAGAACTGGAAATTACCTTACATACCCAACATCAGATGAATGGACAAAGAAGATGTGGTACATACACAATGGACTACTACACAGCCCTTAGAAGAGATGAAACCCTGTCATCTGAATCAACATGGATGGATCTAGAGGGGATTATGTTGTGAAATATGTCAACAGAAGAAAGACAGACACCGGATGACGTCACTCATAGGTGGAATGTGAGCAGACAAAACAAAGGAACAGATGAGACAAAACCACCCTTGGACACGTGCAACAGAACTGAGGTGACCTGTAGGGAGTGGGATTGGGGGGAGGGGGGGCAAGTGGTGGCGGAGCCCCCTGCACAGTGGTGAAGAACACTTGGTGATTTGGTAGAGGGCAGGGTGTGCTGACATAGAGCTGAAGAATGAAGAACCAATACATATGACTTTAATGTGTAGAATAAGTTACTACAATTTAAAAAACTGAAACGAACAAACAAATGAACCAAACAAGAATGCAGATCTCCCTGCAGCAGAGGAAGAAATTCAAGTCACACCTTTGTAACTTCCATGGCAACACCTTCAGGTAGGTTTCGCTGAATATATTCCAAGTAGACATCTGCTGTGCTTCCAGTTAGATGTTCTAGCTAGAATTTCAAACACAAAATGATCATGCTATGCAGCTAAGTAGAAATTCTAGTTTTGGGTGAAAGGGGTAGAGTATTTTCTTTCTCTATGAAATCTAACACAAAACCCTAATGACAGGAGAACGGCAGCTCCTCTGGTTGAGAAGATGGAAGGAGCATGGTCCTGAAGCCTCTCTCTTCCAAGGGACTTGAGCCAGGGCTCCCTGAAAGCCAGCTGGCAAGCATGACACAAGAGTGGCATACTTCTAAGAGTCTCGCAAAACAAAAGGAGACAAAAGTCGAGATTCCACGACACAACTTTCTGTGTGCATCACAGGAAGGCGCTCCGTCAGACAACGTGGATCACATTTTGGATTTTTCTTTTTCACTGCAGGGTAGAATATTTCTACTCATGTTTGTTCTTCCAATGCCTATTACAGTGCTTTCCATGTGAAAGATGTATAAACATTTGTTTTAATAACCGTTACAACTGTTTACTGTTCGATGGACGGACTCTATGTGCTTTAAACGTCTCACTTAATCCTCACCCTAACCTTATGAGATGGGTACCATTATCATTTCCATTCTGTAGACAAGCATATGGCGGCACAGGCCACACAGTCAGTCAGAGCCAGCACCTGCATGTGGCTGTCTGCCTCCAGACCTGTAAGTTCCCCTTCACCGTGAGAGCATGCTGACCCTAGTGGATGCAAAAATAAATGACAACAGATGAATGAAAATATGTAATGTTGCCCATCATGGACATGGAAAATGCAGTTAGTAGGGGAAAAGAATTATTAAAACTGTGTGAAAAATTAACTAGGATTCTTGAAACACAGGTAAAACTATCCCATGCTATCATATTATATAAAATACTTACAATGATCTATGACTGAGTTAAAGTATGAGTTATTCTAAAAGATGGCTTTATCTGAATTTGATTTTCCCATCATGTCACACTTCCATAAACAGAAAAAGATATGTACCTTCTCCCCAACCATCAGTCACGAACTGACTGAAAGAAGTCAGCCCAGTCAATGTGAAAGCAAAGCTATGAAATGTTCGGCATTTCAAAAACGCCTGAATGCCTGATATAAACTCACCTCTAAACACCTGTAAAGTGTTCTCATTTCATACTGAACTCGGTGCTTCTTGAAAATATGCACTGATTTGAGAAGAGTAAATCGCTCTATTTTCCTTGGAGGTTCGTGTCTGAAAATTAATGGGCAGAACAACATAGTTAAGAGTTAAGTGATATTAAAATCTGAGTCACTGATATCAAAGCATGATCCCACAACTTTGTAGGTCAGGCTCACATTCAATTAGAGGCATTAACTACCATTTACAGACCTCCACTTGTCAAGACGTCATCTGTAACAACTGCTGTCATAAAGCTCACACCAAAATCAACACTGCAGATAGCGATAGGAGCGTTTTTTTTCCACAGACCCAAAAATGAGCCTCAGCATGCAAGTATAGACATATGCCTC
Source organism: Solenodon paradoxus (assembly GCA_004363575.1). Taxonomy (NCBI): domain Eukaryota; kingdom Metazoa; phylum Chordata; class Mammalia; order Eulipotyphla; family Solenodontidae; genus Solenodon; species Solenodon paradoxus. Next base: position 206,349 of record RJWH01002261.1, on the reverse strand, counting down.
TGGCTTTTATACGCTGGAAGTATCTTAGTGACCAAACATATGAATTGTGAAAAGTATTGCTGGGTGTTGGACACAGCTGTAATACCTGCTGTATGTGTGCTATTTTAGGAAAATCTAGCTACGTCGATAATCACGAAGCTATAGTCTGTTATGGAAAACAAGTGGATTACTTCTGCTAGAAAACTGTAAAGCCCCAAATGGGTACTGTTCAACATCAGAAGGAGCAGATAACAAGATAAAGGTGGTCAAGATTACTTCTTGATCAAATCTACCTCCCTGCCCATAAAGCTCCCAGATATGAGGGCTACTTAGGTCTCCTTATGTCTATGCAGTTTCTAGAAAAAGGATTTCCTCCATGTTCCTTGTTTACCCACCCGAGTATTTAAACATTCTAGGAGACAGGAAGGGATGATTCCACTTACGATAATAGGACAAACACAACCTCTACCCATCATGAGTTTCTATCCCATTTTAAGAGCTCAGACCTAGCAAAGATCAGCATCGTCTTCCTGGTTGACTACGGAGCAGCTAAAAGATTAGGAAAGATTATACTTACACTTTAATAGAGAGACCAAGTTCTTTAGCAGCAAGCACAGCAAAATATTCATAACTGTCCAATACGGCCTTATCATGGCCTTTTACTAAAACTGATAAGCGCTTATATAATGAGTCTGGTTCATCAGAAATGGTTATCTACAATTTTAAAATCAAAAAGAAAAAGTTCAGTCACACTTCCTCTAATATTTAAAAATTACATATTACCTTCAATTAAACAAGTTTACTAATAAATAGGGAAAAAATGCTGAGTAACAGCATTGTAGCTTAAATATCTAGATACTACCCCATCCAGATAGCCACAATGACCTTTAGAATATGTTAAAATACAGTTTGAATCAAAAGGCAACCTACAAAATGATTAATGGAACCTTCTAACTTAAGTTAATGAGGCCCAAATAAACAACAAGAAAGGATTTTGGGGTCCGTTAACAAAGACAGCATGGTCAAAAGGCCTGGACTGAAAATTAAATTCCATCACTTCTAGTTGAAATGACTACGGCCAACTCAGATAATCTCAGTGCACTTTATAGTTTTTTCACATATATAATAAAGCCTGTGTTACTGCTCACAGTGTTTCTGTAAGGAACAAATAAGAAAGCAGAGACTAAAACCTTATGAATTATAAAACACAGTTTTACAAAGGTGAGCTATGGCTATTTATAGTCTTTGTGATTAAGTTTTATTCATTGTCTCTTTTGCCTGCCCTAACAGAAAAATGACTCATTTGTAACTAAAATGTTAAGACACTGACTACACATATATACCCCTTCCACCCGAATACTTAAAGATCTTAGAAATAATGCATTTGATATTTCTGACTTTCTTCCAAGAGGTAAATTACTTTCACTTTATTCAATAGTAATTTATATTACTAATCCAATGATTCGGGGCTACATTACTTGGCCCCTGAAAGGAGATCCACTTACTAATAAGGAAGTTAAACATTCACTCTCAATTATCTCATATTAAGGCTGTTGGAAGAACTGAATATACTGCTACTCTCTACTGTAAATTAGAGGATAAGGGAGGGGGAGTATAGCCCTAAGATATATTCTCATCGGCCTTACAGGATTTAAAAAAAATATTTTGAATCTATTACAAAAATTAAAAATCAGATTTTGCATAATTTGGATTTCAGCTTACCATGGAAAATTTAGATAATCTGCCATCATTAGGTCTGACTTCCCACAGGGCAACAAATGGCTACAGCAAATAGCCTATCTCTGCTTATGAAAGCAGAGCCTGCAACCTTTAGTTATGTCTAAGCATTTTCTAGAGAAAGACTTTCCTTTGTTTTCTTTGTCTCACCTACTCATGTTCAATGTTAACACCAGTCAATCAATATTAGGGCTTCAAACAACACAATGTCTTTTTTTTTGTTTCAGAATTATTTTTTATTCTTATTTTTCTTCCTCTTTTTATTTAATTAAATTTTTTTTCTGATCACCAGCATAGTACTATTTGTTATAAAAGTCATGTCTACAAATACTTCCTGTATGCCCATCTCAAGAAAAGACCATGTCACACAGCCAGCAATTTCACCAGAATTTATTGAACTATTCCCAGGTTGTTGGACAGTCAGGTTGCTTCCATTATTAACAATAACATTTTATGACCCTCCTTTGTACATAGATTCTATCACATTACTGATTATTTCCTTTGAGTAGGTTCCTAGAAGTGGGATTACTCGGTTAAAGGGCATACACAATTTTAAGCCCTTGACACATATTGCCAAATTGTTTCCTGGAAGGACATTTATACTCTGACTAGCACTTCATGCATCTGTCCAACTTACTTCAACCTCACCAAGATTTGTCAACATCTTCCAGCCCTTTTGCCAGAAACAACGTGGCTTCGCAGAAAGCACAGCAGTCAGATGTCTGACAAGTCCTAAGCAGCAGTCACAAGTCCTGGTTTTAAGTTCTAACATCACTGGGATTTGTGTGTGACCTTGGGCAAGTCATGGCGCTTCTCAGTTTAGTTTAAAAACATTGGGTACTGAAGTGGACACTGTCAGCTACCTGGCCAGTAATGAAGTTCTTTTCCCCTTTTGCTAACAGAACCCTGAATTTGTTCAGTATGCACCCCTCTTCTGTGTCGTCTCAGGGCATGCTGACCCCATGCCTAGCCACAGTGAGGGGATGCTGTTCAATCTAAGCAGCGGTTCTCGAACATTCTGTCTTAGGATCTATTTGTACTCTTAAAAACTACTGACGAACTCAAAGAGCTTTTGTTTCTGGGCTATACCTATCAAAACTGTATTTAACACCGAAACTAAAAATATAAAATTAGGAATCAACTTAAAGATAACAGCAAACTCACCATATTAGCCACATGAACTTATTGCTTTGTCAGGGAACATGTTTTTTATAAAAATACTTAGTTTTCAAATTTTAATAAGTAATGTGAGCTTGTCTTACATTTTTTTATAGATCCCTCAATATCTGGTGTAACAGAAGGCAGCAAGTCTCATATTTGCTTCTACATTCAGTCTGTTGTGATGTCAGACAGCACATATGATGGAAACAAAAAGGCAATATTGGCCTTTAGCTTTATTTAGAGGCCAATAGCTATGGCCTCATGGACTCCCTGAAAGGACCCTGGGACCCCAGGGACCCCAAAATACACTTGAGAAATGCCATGCTGATCTCACACGATGAGAATATACTTTAGAGAAACAAAAAGAACAATTCATCTTAAAGTAAATAACTATATAAGTTGTATTTTAACTTAGTTCCATAATTAGCTGCAGCATATTTACTTCATAGTTCCTTAATAAACATGTCAACTTTCCCAATAAAGCATTTTATTTCATATAATAAACAACTTTCTTCAACAACGGATAGTTAATAACAACCTAGCTGTAAGTCTGACTTTACAAAAGTTTTGTAATATTGTTTTAAAAGTCTAAATTTTAGTACCAACATTGAGTTGAACTTCAAAATTCACAGTACTGCTCAGAAATAGGCCTCAGGGTCCTGACGTTCCAGAGGAGAAAAGAGTGAATAACACAAGAGGTTGATGGAGAGGCTTTTACTTAAAGAAAACAAAGTTATTACAAAGCTACTTCTGGATTTTCTTTACTTGTGTTAATGCTTTCACACTGTGTACAATAAAGCATTGTCCAGGCCCAGGGTTGAATGTCTTGAAATAAAAACACAGCCTTTAAGGTTATAAGGAAAATTTTTTTTTCCATAACATAATATAATATCAAGTACCTTACACCATTAATTTTGACAACAATTCACATTATGCTGAGTTAAAAGCAAACAACTGCTCATTCCCACAGCTATTTGAAACAAATAATTTATTCCTTTAGAATTTACTCTGATATCTTATAACAGGAGCTCCCAGGGGACACTACAGAATACTTCAATGCAGCACACTGTGCATTTGCCAGTACTTGATTTTTGTTTTTAATTCATATAGTGTTTGGTTAATGACCCCAAATGAAATCATGATAGTTTATTGCTAATGCAGCTCTTTATGCCAAGAAATATGTAGCACATACCGTAGGCTTAGTCAATTCCTTGGGAACATCAACATGTAGACTGGAAAACTGTACCCACTTCAAACTGGTACTGCTATGTGTGGAAACAAAAAGAAGTCTAAGCAAAAGGGCACAAGAGCCCATTTTCTTGCTCAATTTGGCATAATCAATTATATACTTACAGAAGAAAGCCACTGTTTTTGGAAGAACTGCTCTTAGAACGGTTTACAGAAAAATTCTTTGAGCCCTTAAAAAAATAAAAAGGGATATGTGTTAGAATTAAAGTCAATCCCTAAACCATTGTCCACTAAAGATGCATGATGCTTCAAATAAAGGGATAGCTCATTATTCTAGATAAAAATAGAACTATATTCCAAATTATATTTCATTAAAAAAAATTGGCATGCCTGGTGGAAGAGCAGTTAGTTCAATACCCTCCAAAGGCATATAGGCCACATACCCCTAGATGAGTCCCACAACTAGTGTGAGCAGTTAAATAAAACATAAGTCTTTCTTCCTCCTCTCTCTTCCTACTACTACCTTCATACCTGCCTGTACTTTTCCTTAAAAAAAAAGCACCCGCAAAATACCAGAAAATCTCTCTTTTAAAGGAGTAAGAACTTGTCTAACAAAAGCTGATTCTTGCGTTAAAGGAGAAGCTATGAATTAAATATGTGAACATCAAAGGAAAAAACATATGCAACTTCATTTTCCTATTATTAATTTTTCCTTCCCCAGGCACTTGAACCCACCTAGGTCTTATACCAAGGTACACGGCTTTCATAGCCTGTGTCTTAGCTACCTGAGCCACAGAATTTTGTTTTGTTTTTACAGATTAAATATACTTCAAAATAATATTTATTTCAGTTGAACACTTTTGTTTTTATAATTTATTAACAGCTAGAATGAGTGTTCTAAAGCATCTGTCATCTAAAGTTTTAAACATCTTTTCCAGTATATGTATTTCTTGGCTTGGCTAGAATAACTAGCTTAAAAATACTCTGGAACTCACACCTATTCTACACCAGTACTGACCCTCATGGTAAAACAATCCAAATCCTTAATTGTCAGCTCCCCCTAGTGGAAACAAACTTCTAGCTTTTAGGAACTCTAAGGTGTTATATATTATAACAGATCTTGAAATAAAATGGTTTCATTATGTTGAAGAGAAAAAAAAAAAAAATTTGGCCATCACTGAAGGAAATGAAGGAACCAGTTTCACTTAAAGTCAGTTTCCAAGAACTCATTAACCTATGTTAAATGAAGACTTTGTGTACAATATGTCATGTTTTCCTTTTAGCTCTGCTAAAATTTAAACCTGTAATCTTTTGAAAAAGTGGTTGCACAATGAAATCCTTAAAAATACTTTGAAACTTGGCAGGCCGTGGATAAGGCCACTGGACATAGTTCACATACATTCCCAAAGACCCAGGTTTGAGACCCAGGACTGGAGGCAAACTACCAAAATGAACAACAAAAATGTAAATTTTCTTCCTCTTATCTTCCTGCCTGCCTGCTCACCTTCATTCCTGCCTGTACCTTTTCTTCAGACAAACACATTTGAGGTTAAGAATAAGAGTTTAGCACTAGTAAAGCTTAATTAAAACAACTGAGGGTGACACCTATACTTAAAAAGCCAATTCTTAGCTTATAGTCCTTCGTCCTCGCTTTACCCAAGATGGAGGCAAAACAAAACTTTCATAGTCTCCCTTGGATCAACGCGAAAAACATAAAAGGCACAGAACAACGTAGTGTATGTACCATTCTCTACACGTAATTACACAGAAAACTCCCTCCTTAAATTTATGACAGTGACCCCACAATCTAGCTGTGCAAGAGGCTCAATTCTCCCAGTAAAAACCCTGCTTTTAAAAGATGGAGCTCAAAGTGCTGTTTCATCCACAAATCAACCTTAAGACATTTTCTTTCCTTTATTTTGAAGGAGGGAGTGTTGTAGGGGTTAAGCATGTCTTAGTTTAAAACTTCAGCCTCTAACACTATATGACCGCTTAAGAACAGAAGTAGTTTTACGCAGCGTGCTCTGTGGTCCTCTGCGCATCTCCTGAGACATTTTCAGAGGACGGGGGAAAGCTTAAAACTATTTTCATAATAGTGAGATGTTACTTACAACTTCTCCACTCTCATCTTTTTTCTAGCATACAGTAAAGTTGTCAGGGGCTGCTTACTATGTGACAGAGCAACAGGTTAGATACAGAACAGCTATGAAAAAGCATGTCTTGGGTGATGCCAGACTTTAAAGAGATTTGCAAAACAGAAAAAAGCATAGTCACTCTTCTTACTAAATTTGTTTTTGAAAATCTAGCTATTTTCTATAAAAATGTTATGTTAACATTTAATGAGTTTCTTCGTGTTATTTTAAAACGACTTTTGCCGCGCCCTGGTGGCTCAGGCTCTGGTGCTAAGTTGGTAGCTGGGGCATAAAGCTCAGGAACCCTGTGGACGACTAGGACGCAGGGTGAAAATCCACAGTAAATAAAGGTGCTTCTTCCTCCTCTCCCTTCCTTCCTCTCTTCAAAGCATATTCTCAGTTTTGCTTTCGAGTGAACGAAATGTTGATCACTAAAACTCCTTTACAAAAGCTCTTTAAAGTCTTCAACCACTTTGCGTGGTAAGCGACGCTGGGATGAAACTTGAGAACTCCTGCTTACATGCTTGCTTTTCTTCCAAAGAATTGCGCAGAGGCTAAAACACTTAGGATTTCCGTGACGCTCCACCAAATTGGTTTCGCGAGAAGTGTCTCAGATTTCGCGCCAACTTAGCTCCTAGGTTTTTTTTGCAAGGCAATCTTCCTATCTTCTCTGAGGCGCGATTTATTTTGCAAATATAAACAGGCATTTGCAACATGGAACGTTCAATATCCTTTCCCGTTCTGACATTCTACGACTCTTCTAACTCCCATCTTTGCTCTGACTCATTAACTTATGTTTTATACCTTGAAGTTTCAAACTGTCACCAAGTCCTTCCTCGCCATTTCATGCAAACAATGAGCCGAGCTGCGGCATAAATATCAAGGAAGGGTCCTAATTGGAAGAAGGACTGCTGGCAGCCAGATTTACTGGCAAACGTCTCTGCTAGCCCGCCTAGATACCCCCAGCTGCGCTGTACCTGCCAGAGGCGCCGGCACACAAGACCGAGAACCACTTGCGCCGCCATCTTGCCGTCCCGGCCTCCCAAGATCACTTCCGGGGTCACGGCGACGTCCTCAGACCATAGAGTTCTGCAAAAAGAGAGTATAGCCGTCTGTTCCGTCTATGAAACAACCATAGAGACGTGTTTCTGAGCCTTTTGAAGTTGAAACAAAATTTAGTTGACTTCTTTGGGGTCCTGTACCTGGTCGACACCAGCTGTGGATAAAGTTGCGTCTGTTTGTGTCTAGATAGTTACCAAATCTCAGCAATCTTTCACCCTTCAAATCTTTTTCCTTCTATGTGGTTCCTGTTGGAGGCAAACAACAAAACGTTTTACATGGAAAAAAAAATATCAATAGAGCTTATTTCTGGGTAGTGAATTTGTTTGATTAATTTTCCTATTACCGTATTTTTAAAAATTGTAACAAAATTTCATTAAAAAAAAAAAAAAAAGGAAGAAAAGCCCAAAACTACTAATGAGTCCTAGCCTCATCCTTTTTCCTGATTGGAATTTGCAGTTATATTCCTTAATCCTGTCTTTTCCACAGTACCTATTGGCACTTTTGTGCTCCAGCCATCCTGTATACTTCTGTCCTACTGATCTTCTTAAATCTTCATTTTCTTTTGTAGTCTAGATTTCAGAATTTACAATGACTGCCTTCGCCTAGTACTAGGAGTCAAAACAATGTAGGCAAAAAATGTCTGGTTATTAATGCCCACCATGATTTAATTCCAACTGTAAAGTCAATAACTGGGGTTTGCTATAATAAAAAAATTTTTTTTCTCTGTGCAATTGTCTAAGGTTTATTTACCCCAAGTGCATCCACATATGCAATTTAGCATAATGGAAAGCTCTAGGCTTCTCATTGGGAGATCTGGGTTCTAAACTCAGGTTTACCACTTAGCTGAGTGACTTTGGGCAAATTACTGCTCCACTCTGAGCCTCAGGTTTCTCAAGCCAACTAACAACAATAATAGTTACTACTTCACAGAGTTGCTTTCAGGATTAAATGAAATGTTGAGAAATGATGTTTAGTACAATGTTTTGACATATAATAATGCAAAATTAGTGTCACCTGCTATTAGTAACGTATGCTTCTACCTCACCTGCCTCACAGGTTGTTGAGAAAATCAAAAGGAATGAAAAGATTAAGTTTATGAGAGTATCTTGTAATACCTAACTAAAGTTCAATGCAAATATAAAAGCATGTTTTCTACCCATAATTACTACCTTATTTTTCAGTCAAGTGAACCTTTGAAGAGGTAGACTGATTTGCCCAACAGTGCACAAATTGGCAGATCTGAGCCAGAAACCAGTTTCCTGTTCCTGAGACCAGCCTCTGTTCATGAGAACCCTGTCCACATAGAGGTATGGCAGAGATGTCAAGTATGGCCCTATACCAAAGTGTGAAAACACCACACTTCACCTGTGTGCTCTTCAACTGTGCCCCATGTTGGCAGGCTTCCCAGTATCAAGATTCCTCTCTGAATTGGGACATTCAAAGTTGACTGCTGTCTCAGCTACTGGGGTTTTCCAGCAACTCCCCAGCTTTGCTGCTATATCTGAAGTTTGCATCAGTTTCTCTCTGGGGCATTTCTGTGTTGTTCCTCAACCTGTCTCTTCCCCATTAGAGTAGCCCTCAGTTGAGTGAGGGTTCTGCAGCCACAATGATGGTGACATCACAACGTGCAAATGGCCATCACCTTTGTTACCTACCTAATTTGATCTTTACAAGGAGACAAAAACTTTATCCTACTTTTATAGGTGATGAACCCAAAGCTTCAAGATGAAATGACTCATTTAAAGTTATATGGTGAGTTAGTTACAGCTGAACCAATAACCATATTCAAAATTCTAGCTTAGTGTCTCTTCCACCCCTGCAGTGGGCTGGTTCTGTTTCTGTGATGAGGTCCAGTTCTATTTAAGTCTCTTCTGAATTCATGGAGTAGAGTTCTCCACTCCCCTAGCTTCTGCAAGAGAAAGGAGCTTATTTTTCTTTTCAAAGACATGTGGGGCCTGGGCTGCTCCTGGAACTGTGGAAATAGTGGGCTTAAACCAGCCTTAGGGAGTAGATGCCTGCTCTGTTCTTCAGAGGTCAAACATGGTCTCTTAACTGATGGGCTTTCTTTGATACAAAATAGTTTCTGCTCCTTCACAACTCTGCTTTGTACCTGGTCACTCTTTGTGGCCTTGGGCTTGTCACCTTTCTCCATTCATATCCTCATATATATATATATATATATATATATATATATATATATATATTCCCCCACCTCTCCAGGGCTAAGCCATGTCATGTATCACCAAATTGTCCATGGGCCTAATGACTTTGGGTCCAGTGCTGATCCTCATGGTCCAATTGGCTGGAGGCAATGTGGGAGTCATTGTGAAATGCAAAACCAGGTTGTGCCAACAGTGGTCATGTACAGGGTTCTTTCTCTTGACAAGTGGGCATGGACAGCGTTTGAAAGCTTGACCCGTGCACTATTAATTTCTTCCCTATGACTTAAACTTTCAAAATTCTGACTTCATTTTGATGGGTAGGAAGCCATATGATTCAAGATAGTTGATACAAATGATATATTTTGTATCCAGGAAATATAAAAGTATGTGCATCAAATATTTCTGAGTTGTCATATTTCGATCACAACAATTATTCTCTTTTCAAAGAGCTCACCCCACCCATTGTAATGTTTTCATGGCCATTTACTCATCTCCAAACTCTTGAAGTTGTATGCAGTAAATATGTATAGTTTTTTAATGTCAATCATATGTCAATAAAGTGGTTAAAAAAGTCACAACTCCCTAAAAAAAATAAAATTACCCAAGTAGAGGAAGTAATTAGTAATGCATATAAAATAACCAAAAGCAAAATTAGTGTTGTGATATGTACTAGAATACCAAACATGTATGTATGGCTGCTCTGATCTTTATAACTCAAACATTCAACCCTTCCCTTGGGGTAGGGGTCGGGGATGTGGATGTGAAAGAATAGTCCTTTTCAGAAAACATTCTCTTAAATAAAGGAAATAACCAGTCCTTTGGGTCTTTTATACAGAGATGTCTGTGATCTCCAGGTCACTATGGTTCACTTAGGGATATATTACTCAATTTCTTAACATGCCTTTCATGTTTTGCTATGTCAACGTTAAACCTCATCCTCATTCCTAGGGCACATCTCAACTGACTGTGGCTGAGGAAGGTAGACTAGAAGTCTGCTGAATTCCAAAATGGCTTTAGGTAAACTCAGACGTTTTATTTATATACACATGTAGATAAGCATGCATGCCTGGAAGATTAGTGAGATAATTAACAAATATTTGCTGAGCATCGACTATGCATTGCTATGTATGTATGAGTGATGAGGGGATTCAGAATATTAATAAAGCATTGCTCATTCACTGTTGAATTGGATCAGATCCCAGGCCCTCGTCTGCTCTTTCTAGGTAAATTCCTTGGCAGGAAGGAATAAAGTCAGTTATCTTTATACAATTTTCTCCTCCAGACAATACAGTGGCATAAAGTTTAGTATATGTGGCTCTGAACTCTAACAGTAGGAGAGACTTTAGATTCAATACTTGACCCCTGGAAGCAGAATTTCTTCTAGAGGAATAGCTATTTTATTTGATATATCTGTCTAAAATTGCTAGCTGAAAATAAAATTAGAACGAAAGAATACAGATCCAAATCCAGCACAGGAATGTTTCACCTAAGTCCAGAATTTCAGATTTCTTCGCAAGTTTGCTGGCCATTGAAAAATAAACATGCTCTTTAGACTTTGGAAATCCAGATTAGCAATGCATATAAACCAAGGTGGATGAGATACTGTGCAGGGCTCGCTGTGAGTCACCTGTGTGTAACGCTGAGCAGACCCGCACTGGTTTGAGTACTATGCTTTAGAGACCACTAACCCTTCCAGTGGCTCATGGCTGCGTTAGTGGCAGAAATGTATGTCCTGTACTCCAGGGTGGCAGGGTTGTGGGTATATTGAGGAGCATTAAATCTCATCAGGTCTCTAAATTGATCTACAAAAGCTAATAGGTTGAATTAGCATTTATCCAGGATTGAGAAGTCATTTCAGTGACTAGAAAGAAGGAATATTTAAGTCAAACGAAACTCAAAATGAAACATTTTATTTCAGAGCAGCTGATGCAATATTGAATCATTTTCACAAATAAATATGACAGTGTCTATTTGGTTACATCTCTATTTGAAGAATGCCTATCTATAGGAACTGTAATAATTTCCCCAGAAGGCTAATAACTGGATTCTTTCAAGTAAGACTTTCCTGGCTCTTTCTGAAAAAAGTATTGTGATAATTAAAAACAAAACAAAACTTACTTATCACTCAGGGGGGGAAAACAACCTAGAATGCCCCAGTTATTTTTATTTTTAAGGAATGCACCTTTTTTAGGACAAGTCTATAAAACATCTTTATTTGTAACATGTGATGTTTAAATATAACTTTGCTTTCAAGCTTCAAACTTTTTTTAAACCTGATAAAATAAGACTTTTGGTTTACCTTAACAAAAACTGACCTAAGAAGAAACATTTTTAGCAAAATGTATTATAAAATTCACTAGAAAATACTGTCCTTTTTGCCAAAATGTTACATAAAATCCTTATTAAAAATACACACATTACATAAGAAAAATGATGGAATATACTATACATAGTGCTTTTGATATGGACCAAGGGACCTGCATTCCAGGGGAAGAACAGTTAAGCACATTAGATATTATGATGTCGACTGATAATAGTGCAAACCTGAATAAATCACATCCTGAAATGGGAAGGCATGCAAGTTATTTGCCGAGAACAGAACAGAACGAAGCCAGGACAGGAAGCAATCACAACCATTATTTAAAAATGTTTTCGTTTTTATTACATTAATTTTTTTCAAAAATACTTTTCTTTACAATAGAACTCCTAGAAAATATTTACAACCTTCCTCTAATAAAATATAACAGCAGTTAAATATATTTGAAAATAAGATGGTTTTTTTTCCATAAAATATATCTGTTAACTTTTTATATACAAGCTTTCTCAAAGAGGTCTAAATTCACTGATGAAAAACCATTTGATAGTAAACAGTAACCACGTTGAAGACATTAACCATCAGGAAGAAAAGTTCTTTGGGGCAGGGAATGACGGGAGCCAGAACCCAACACATACATGCAGGCAGAATCAATTCAGGAAAAAAAAAAAAAAAGTGCAATATTTCACTATGAAGTCAATTCTTTTAAGAGGATATTGTCAAGAAATGCTAATTCAGGAATTTGAACTGTCTCATTGAGGAGGAGTTCTTTGGTTATTTCAAGTCAAAAATGCTTACACTATATTGCATGGAAAATCAACAAGAATTGCGCATTATATTTTTGCCTTGGCAACTCAGTTTATTTCTGTTTAAAAGTGGAACGACTGGGCGAGTCTCCAAACAAAGCAAATACATCTGCTTTATAAACATTTTTCTGGGTGTTTGTGCCTTTGATAGATACTTTCAAAGACCCTACCGCAGAGGTATTCCAGAATCCCTCTGACACCCCCATGTGGAGGGGAGTATCACTAGGACAGATGTGTTCAGTGGGAATGTTCTGGAATACGTCTGCCACAAAGTTAATGCATACTGCCCAGGCAGTTCTAAACACATAGAATAACCTGTCTGAAATGGCAGCAAATAAAACACTTTTCTCCTAAAGAAAAGGCGAAGGAAACCTCCAAGACCTCTTTTCCAAAAACAGAATGGTAGAAATGAAAAGCACGCTTGTATTTTATCTTCTGTTCGTGACTTTCCTGAGATTCAGAGAACACTTGCCTGTGTTGGGCCGCTGGTGGGCCATGAGTGTGTGCTAAATGCCTTTACAGAGTCAAACTGAAAAGATGCCGGGGTCCTATCTACATGCTTTTGCTGACATTCTCTCTACTGTCAAACTATTAACGTGCCAACAGTGGCCTGGCATGATCGCCACCCTTACACGGAGCTAAGGATAGGCCTATTGGGGTGGAGCAAGGCGTGAAGCCCCAGCTCTGGAAGTCATGCAGTGTTAATGCGGAAGGGGAGCCACCAGAAGTAGGTCTCTAAGCTGGGGTTGTGTCCCTATCTGAAGGCTGGCGATCCTTTGCCCTAACAGTGGGATGGATGGGTTAGTCTGACTCAGCTCCAACACCTGAGCTCAATGCCACTTTTGAAGGATTTACAGGTCTATTCCCTTCAAGTACCAACAGTGACCCTGCTGACAGAGAAGAGGCAGGGCAAAGTTTTGTAGCTTGGAGAATTATAGAAGTGCTTTGGTAAATGGCTTTAATGAATACATGAGTTGTTTGAATGCAAACATTGTAGCTAAAGTGGTATCTGAAACCATTTTTGTTGGACTTTAATGCTATTTCCCTTGTATTTGCTAACAGATTTGTTAGACGACCTCTTTCTCATAGTTAGCATCAAGGTAAACTTCGGTCCAGCAAAGGTGAATTACAGCAAAATCCATGAATGAGGTCTCACAGTATTTCCAAGTGGCACGAAGTATTTTCAGGACTCCACTGACCATGAACAGTGTTGCAAAACCAGAATAGGCTCTTCCAGTCTAGTTGGGCAAAAGAACACTTCTTGCCATTCCAGGTATTTCAGTGTGTGTCTCTTGACCACCCTTGCTAAAAACAGCTCTGGAAACTTACAGTTGAGATTAGTTTTCTCCAGATGAATCTCCAGTCACTGCCAACCCACGAATGGGAGCCAACCAGACCCCAGGGAACATGGAAGAGGATGCATGCACTCGATCTGTGCACTTGCTCGTTGTAAATCACTGCCGGGGAGTGAAAGCCTGAAATTATACAGTACTCAGTTCCTAGAAACAGGCTGATGAGTGACAGGCAAGGCAGGGAGAAAACTTATTTTCACATTTGGTCAATTCTTCAAATGACATGTGTGCTAGAGGAAAGCCGTGGAGCATGAGGGCTCGCTATGCTCCCCGGAAAGCTAGCCCCCTAGCAGAGAGTCTCCTGGCAGAGATGCCAAGTTCATTGCAAATTACAGAATGAGGTCAGATGGAACACACATAACTTGGTGGGAAAGGACGGCTCGAGGCCCCAGCACAGAGAAGGTAGCCTGCGACACGCACACACACACACTTGCTGCAAGCTTTGGGATAAAAGGCAACCAGGATGGTTGACATCTGAAAGCAACAGAACAGGAACCTCAGGTCATTCCCTGCAAGGAATGAGTCCATGGGAATGCAGCCCAGATGAAATGCCTCTTAGATAAGAGTTGTGCCAATTACTTAATCCCCACCCCCTCCCACCTCCCACAAAGACAATTTTCTCTTTAGATCAAAGGAAGAGATACTGGATTTCCCACCCCTAAACCTGAATGAAACGACCACTTTTTAAACAGGTAGTTTAAAATGGTTGCTAAGCAAGCAGGCAGTCAGGTTTCCTGATTAACGAAGACGGAGGCCGTGGGTTTCCGCCGTCTCTGAGTGACAATCAGGACCTCATAGTTCCGTGTCGCCCTGAAGCAAGACGGATTCCTGGTCATCCAAGAGGAGATCGGCGTCCACAGCCTCGGCTTCTTCCATGACGCCTCCTAACTGCTGGACAACATCGTCGTCAAGGAGGTCCGCGCCCTTGATGGGTTTGATCAGGCCCAGCTGGTCCAGGGGCAGCAGCCCCGGCGCCCCCACCGGCCCCGTAGTCCTCTCGATCGTGGCAGCCATTTCAGCTGCAAAGGCTGCCTTCTGAGCCTTCTGCCTCTGCTGCTCCTCCTGCTGCCTGTGAGTTTTCATGTGGGCGTTCCGACTTTTGATCTTGAAGAAGACTCTAGAAGTGAAGAAAAGGCAGCATGTGAAATTTAGGAGGCGATCTGAGTCTCTGGGAATTCAGGCATCCTACAGGGAAAAGGGGATGTGTGATCTGACAGCAACAGAGTGACTCCCTGGCTCCTATTTCCTCTTCCCCTGGTGACCTGTTACCGCCCCCTCCCCTCTCCCAAGTGTTAGAAAGAAAGGGGAAAGGATACAGAAACACATTTATGGGTAACAGCTTTCTTCCCTGTGACAATTCATTCTCAGGCTTTTCTGTCCTGGACTCTGTGGTGTGGAGCAGGCATCTTTCTCCTCCTTCAGATCCACCCTTTCTATCTTCATCACTCACCAAGCCCTCAGCACCAACCTGAGAATCCCCAAACCTTGCTAATGAACTGATAGTTCTCATCACAAAACAGTCTCCCAACTACTCTGGTCTCCTCTGTTCCTGCTCTTCCACAGTCAAAATTCTTAAGGATGCTTCTATACACATTTGGTGTAGCTTCTTTTTGCCCCCACCCTCTCCAACCGGACTCTTGCTCCCTCTCCTTCAGTCTAAGTACTCTTCTCAAGGTCACCAGTAACTATGTGGAGCTAAATCCAATGATCCCTTGCCTGTCTTTTTTTTTTTTTTTTTTAAGGAAAAGTTTCCCAAGGGCCCGGGGTTCATATCCTGGGGCCGCAGGCATCAAACAAGATGAAAAGCTAAATAATTTTTTTTTAGGAAAAGTGCAGGCAGGAATAAAGGCAAGCAGGGAGGCAGACAGGCAGGCAGGCAGAGGCCGAAGCAACATTTTATTTTTATTTAGTTGTTCATCTTAGTTGTCCCCCTGGCCCCAGGTCATGAACCCAGGTTCTTAGGATGTATGTGGACTACGCCTGGCAGACTTAACAACTAGGCCACCAGGACACACCCCCTCCTTCTGTCTGGATTATATTTGACTTCCTAGTTGCAACTACCACTCCTTTTCACCCAAGAGCCTTCTTGTTGGCCATTATATTGCTGTCTTTTCCCATTGGTTGCTTTAGAATGAAACAGCTCACCCTGTGGGTGACTTTACCCGCCAGGGAACATCTGGTAATGTCTGGAGATATTTTCACTTGTCACAACTGGGGTGGTCGAGGTACTACTGGCATCTGGTGGGTAGAGGTCAGGGGTGTTGTAGACATCCTGTGACATAGAGGACAACCCCTCTTCCCCACTAAGGGAATGCCAGACCCAAAATGTCAGCGCTGAGGTTGACAAGCCTTGGGACAAGGGATGGTCAGTGGGCCACATCCAGGACCCACCCCACCCCTGTTTTTCTCAACAAAGTTTTACTGGAACACGGCCATGTCTGTTCACATGCCTGTTATATGCATGTCTGCTCAGTATTACACCGTGTTTGCATTACGGTGGCGGAGCTGAGCAGCTGATCATGTTCTGCAGATTAAAGCACTGTATTTGGACTTTTTTCAGAAAAAGTTTGCCTGGGTTTGAGACTTGTTTTTAGAGAAGTGTTGGTATAAATACTCTCCATTCATTCGTGAGTTCATTAAGAAGAAAAAAAAAAATTCTGATTTAAGAATTTAGTGACTAGATAAGACTCAAGTCAAATAGAGTTGACACACAATTGGACATGTTGAAACAGTTTAATGGAATGAATATAATTTCAGCAGCTAAAAGAGGCATTCTTAGAACATTTGCCTACTGTTATTCCTAGTCGGGAAAACCACAAAAATATTTCTATTTTCTCTAAAATCTTAACTGGAGTTACGATAGAATAAGGTCCCGGGCAACATCAAAACAAGAAAAACCTTGAGTGGATGACAGGGAGAGAGCCAGATAGCTGGAAACCTACGTCAAGAGGTCCTTTGTCTCCACCTGGTGGAACAAGGTGCTGCAGCCTGTCTGAGCCGAGGGTGGAAGCTGCTACTCCTTCCTCTCAGAGGAGACTGGCAAGACCCCATGGCCCCCTTCCTCTCCTCCCACTGCGGAGAGACGGAGAGAGCAGAGCCAGAGCGGGGGTGCCATTGTTTCAATACGCCTGATGCTCAGTCCAAATGATCAGTTCTTCTGATCATGTGGTGACATGAAGATGGTAACATGTCTGGGCTCCGAAGGACACTGGCGCACAGAGGAGGGGACCCACACGGAAATCCGTCTCCCCATCTCTGCACTTCATTCAGGGGAAGACAGCCACCAGTTCACTTGGTCTGGTGCCTTGCATGAGTCCAGTGTACTCAGAGGCAGGAGCACAGCCTAGCGCAGCCTGCCTGGTGGGAACCACCCCTCGCCCTGCACTGTGACGAGCAACTCAACCTCTCTAAGTCTCAGCTTTCTGCTAGCGAAAAACAGACATTTGGTGCATCCTGGTGGAGTAGCGGTTAGGTCTGCCACTTCTGGCTAAGTGCAGTCCACAAACATTCCCAAGGGCCCGGGGTTCATATCCTGGGGCTGCAGGCATCAAACAAGATGAAAAGCTAAATAAATAAATAAAATGCTTCATCCTCTCCTCTCTTCTTAACTGTTGCCTACTCCTTGTCATTCCTGCCTGCACCTTTCCTTAAAAAAAAAAAAAAACACACTCAAAGTACCTACCTTAGTGTGTGTGTGTATATATACATATGTATGTATGTATATATGTATGTATTTTTCACCTCTCAAATCTGGGTCCAAAAGGCCTGAACCTTAGCAGCTTTATCTGCCTGAGTGACAGGGTTACACCTAAAGTGCTGTTGAAAAGATTAATCGATACCTGTGCAAATCCTTTAAAACAGTGCCAGGTGGGTGTGCCCTGATGGCCTAGTGGTCTAGCACACCTGGGAGCAGTCCCACATACATCCCAAGGTCCAGGGTGAACAACAAATGTGATTACATAAAAATAAATAAAAGCTCTTCCTCCTCTTCTCTCTTCCTTCCTTCCTGTTTGCCTACTCACCTTCATTCTTGCCTGTACCTTTCCTTTAAAACAAAACAAAACAAAAAAACACACAGTGCCAGGCAAACAGTGAGTACCTGATCAATGGCAGCTACTCTTAAGGTACCTGAAATATTCGATGAAGAGGTTTATTATAAGCAGAGGTCCCAGTTGGCCTCATCTATTGAGCTAGCGGTGTTTCTCGGTAGTTTCAGCAGCTATCCGGCTGGCATCTCTCCAGCTAACATTTCTCTTCACAGTGGAGGCACTGGAGGTTATGGGAAGGCTAACTCAGCAAGGCTGCTAAAGGATGTCACTTAGGACAGTGTCAGGAAGACTCACAGAGAAGTAAACTGTAATTCTAAACTGGTACTGTGAGGGGGAACTTGTCCAATTCACCATCACTGGTATTCTCTACCTAATGTAAACAAAATAAGTCAACAGGATGGTCTCTGCATTTGACTACAGCTGGGTTCAAATCTCAGCTCTGTTCTGATTGGTGGTATGACCTAGGGCAAGTCATTTTACCTTTCAGTCCTCATTTGTAAAACAGTAACACAGTATGTGTACCCTGGGAAATTTCCGTATGACAACTAAAACAGCTCATGCACAAAGAGAACAAACTAAGTGTCCAGTAAATACTGTTATTACAACCCACTGTCCATTATCTTCTCTTAGTTGTTGTTTTAAATTATATCTAATAAGGCAGGTATGACTGTAATGGGTTTTATCTCATCAGTCAACTCTGATCAGCTGGTTGTGTCAGCGTGAAGCATTTCTATGGAAAGGATTTGAAGTCAATGAGGTAGCAGAGGGTGCAGCAATTTATTTTTTTTTAAAGGAAAAGTGAAGACAGGATGAGGGCAAGTAGGCAGGCAGGCGAGAAGAGAGAAGAGGAAGAAGCACTTTATTTCATTTAGCTGTTCAACTTGGCTGCTTTCCCAGGCCCCAGTCTTTAACCAGGGGTCTCGGGATGTGTGTGAACTTTGCCCAGTGAACTAAACTGCGAGCTTATCAGGGCACACCAATTTTTCCTTTTTCCGAGAGTTGATTAGTTAATTAACAGCAGTTGATTAGTGATGCCTGTCCTGGGTGTAGGAATAAGCAGTAGGGGAAGAAAAGTCACTCCCACTATAGAGAGTTGCAGATTAGGTGTTTTAGGGCCATTTTCAAATCACTCAGCAGGGAAGTAAAGACGTGATCCTAGTGAATATATTTTGGACATGAAGGGAAGAAGTAAGGATCACCACCCCATCTACCAATTCTGGAAAACAGTGACTTCTGCTGCTAGAGCCTTGGCCTCTGAAAATGTCCCTTCTCATTAGACTTCAGGACATTGGAATGACCATATACTTCAATCAGAGTCAAGGTCTGCCTTCTCTGAGACATCACAAAAACCCCAAAGATGGTTAAAGAGGAGAATTTGGAGTTGGGGTTCCTTCGCTTTCTTTTATTTTTACAGGAAAGCTGCAGGCAGGAATGAAGGTGAGCAGGCAGGCAGGCAGGCAGGCAGGCAGGCAGGCAGGCAGAGAGAGGAGAAAGAAGCATTTTATTTATTTTATTTGCTTGTTCACACTGATTGTTCCCCCGGACCTGGGACTTGAACCCAGAGGTATGTGGCCTGCTCCTTCAGAGGCGACTGCTCCAACCACTGCTCCACCAGGGCGCACCTGGGTATTTTTTTCTAGCTGAAGAAATCTCAGACCATGTTGGCCTGACCCTGCAGACAACTGTCCTTTACAAACTTAAGAGTCGGTCCCAGTCCAAAGTCACCTACTTGCCACACTCCTTGCAGGGGAAGATGGTGGTGGGGTCTGTCTCGCCACTGGTGGTGCTGTGAGAGGGAGAGCTCTTCACCGAGCAGTACCCGCTCTGGGCGCTGCCAGGCTTCTGCTTCCCAGAAGGGACAGCACCCCGAGCTTTGGTCACCTGGTTGGTGCCTCCATGGATGCGGGCGTGGCCATTCAGTGCCTGTCGGGAGCTGAACACCTGGGGAAGAAAGGGAGTGACATGACATCTACAGTCCTGAAAAGGAAATTAGGGTTATTAGTTACTCAATGGCAAAATATGTGATACTAGAAACAGCGTCTAATGACAGGGTGCAGGGGCTTTCTGAGCACACTGGGCAGATGCCACAGAAAGAAGATCAAATACCACACCCACAAATGCGTGCCTTCCCGCCAAACCCCATTATTGTTGTAATCAGGAGACAGAGGCGAGGGGGCACAGGACAAAGGACAAAGTCACTGGAAGTCAGGAGACTGGGTCGGCTCCATCACCTCTGTGGAAGAGGGAGGCCTTGGGCCACTTCCCACTCTGAGCCTTATTTTTTTATCAGTAAAATGAGGGCTGAGCAGCCTTCAACAGTTTTGATTTCAGAAACTACCTCCCATTCCCCTTTTTCTTTTCTTTGTAATGAATTAAGATTTTATTTATTTTTGATTGTTTCCCTCACTATATTTTAATTGTCTGAATATTTCACATTACTATACGCTTTTTAGGATATTGAATTCACACCTCAGTCGTTCCACCTTTTTTTTTTTACCCCCACCTTTCCCCTCTCACTCGTCACGTAAAAGAAAAATCAAAGTTAGAAGCAGAGGTGCTCAGGCTGAAATAGAGGCAAGTAATCCAGAATTAAGCCCACTGGCTCCGGGAAGCCGGAGGGCCCCCAGGGACAGCTTGAAAGACAGTGATTGGCTGCACGTGATGGCCAAGCCCCAACCCATAGCCCATTGTTTAAGCAATGCTTTGGACCCCCAATTTTAATACGGGATGATAAACAGGGACGCATTCGGGCAGTCTTTTGAAGCTCGCCAAAGGCAGGGTTTTCCAACCTCAGGACAACTGACACTCGGGGCTGGAAGACTATGTGGTGTCAGGGGCTATGTTGAGTAGGATGTTTAGTGGCCTTCCTGGCCTCTACCCACCTTGACAGTAAGGACAAAAATGTCTCCGGACATTGCCAATTATCCTTAGTTAAACCCATCAGCTAAAAGGGTTCCCACAGAGCTGAGGAGCTATAGGTGGTTTGCTCTATGTTAAGTTCATGAGCTCTGCTTATGGTCTTACAGGGGAAGAAATATCTATGGCTGATTAAGGAACTCAAACCTCCAATGGTGAGGCAAGGAATAAATCCAACACACTTTTTCCCCCTGTGATTTTTGACAGTCATTCAAAATATTTTAAAGACGGCCTTTGTCCTCTAAGTAACAAACTCAATAAGCAGCTTTCATTACACCTGGAAAACAATGTTTTCCTGTATAACGTACAAAGATAAACACTAACTTGAGGAAAACAGGGCTGCTTGTGAAAGCGTAACATTATCATTTTTTTCCAGTAAGATCTTTTTAGCACTTGCCTATACATAGGTGTGCCTGGTTTTAAGAAATCTGATCTGGGAAAAATTCAACAATTCAAACTAGTTAGGGGACTAAGAATCCAAAGGTAAATAACTTTTAAAGTATCCTTTATGTGACATATAATGAAGTGAAACAAATGAGCATACAAATCCCAACATAAATGACAGGACACAGGACTGTGATTACTGCAGGGGAGGTAGAAGGAAAAAGGGGGAAAGGCGGTGAAGAGCACTGGGAACTTTGGTGGTGGGTGTGGGGTGAAACAGACTGAGAAGCAATTTTAGTATCCTGAAATGAATTTAGCATTGTGAAGTAAATAAATTTAAAATAAATACATTTTAAAAATATTCTTTAAAACATCCGGGAAACCTTAGATCAGGCCAGTATGGATTCTGTGAGGCCTTCCTTCAATGCCTCGCCTTTACCCCTCTCCTCCCTGGTATTCATGAATGAGCAAATGGTAAATTCCATTTTAACTCAAATGATTCTTCTGATGTAGTTGAAAAGTACTAGAGGTTGAGTAATTACACAGATTTCTTTTCAGCCTGTGTACATGATTAACTTGTTTAGTAAATCTTTGTCCCCCAGACCCAGAGTATAAAGATAAATTTTATGTAAATCTTTGTAATCACTTTCTCAAATTCAAATGAGCAACATTTGAATTAATATACCTCTTGGAATATGGAATGCAAAATCTTCCAGAGAGGTAAAATTGCAGGCAGTGGGGGCAAGTATTACGTCATAAAAAGACGCTCCTCCTTTGTGGGCTGTCCCAGAGCCCGTCCAAGCTTACAGGGCGTGACTGGTGTGAGGACAGCCCAGGGGATGGAGGGGCACTAAGAGGTACAGAGTAAGTTTTGGAGGTCAAGGCCACTGCAGAGCCTTAAGGCAGTAGCTGAGTCATATGCTTCCTGAGGGCAGGGACGCCCAGCGTGCCCTCCAAGCACAAGGCACGGTGCCGGTCTGTGTGGCCCAGTGCTTTGGCCAAGTGTCCCATGAAGGCCCTCACCACCCCATGGGAATGGCAGGAGGCCAAAGACGACATCCTCTGAAGTTCTGAATTCCCCGTATCCTTTCCAGGGTTGCCTCGCCTTTACCCCTCTCCTCCCTGGTATTCACTGTTGATAAATATGTGCGCGCTGGACTCTGCGTAGTTCACACGTGTTTTTGCTGATCTGTACCCTGTGCAGCCCACTGCTACGACCACTTGCTGTGTCTGTGGACGGGCAGGCCTCCCCTCCACCGACCGGCTGCCACAAGTAATAAAGCATGACATTCACAGCTGGATGTCTGGGTGGCTTCTCTGGGATATGCAGACATTATGCTCAGGCTGTGAATGATCTGGGCCGGCAGGAGCGCCCTGCCACAGAACACACGGTCCAGAAGTATCTCCTCTCCAGACTTACTCATTCACAGCATGGAATTCCCTCTACCAGACCTTCACTGTGCTGAGGGGCAGTCTCTCTAAAACATGACATCTCTTAAAGCCAGGCACAGCTGAATCCCTCGCTCGTCCCAGATCCCTGGAGGACGCAGAGACACTTACAGCTCCACAGTTGGGCATTTCACAGATGAAGGAGCCTGAGGGCTGGCTGAGGGCCTGCAGGGGCGGCCCCTCTGCGAGAGCCAGGACAGGGCCTGGCGGCGGCTCGGGGGACTTGGGCACTTCACTCTCCTCTTCTCTTGTGGATTTCCTCTCTTCTTCCAGGTCCTCCTCTTCCTCCTCTAACTCTTCTTCTTCTTCACTCGTCTGGGGTTAAGGCGATAAAAGCAAAAGGGGAAAGTTCCCCAATGGCACTTTTAGTGAACAGAACCCACAGGAAAGGAATGGAGAGAGGGCTGGACTCGGGTCATGTTGGCATCTTTCTGCATGAGGAACGGCTGACAGACCTCTAAGGAGGAACACAGTCCCTAAAAGGTGGGTCATGGCACAGGCTGGTGGTTCCGAAGTTAAGTACACTGGGCATAGTCCACATACATCCCAAGGTTCCTGGTTTAAGACCCACAGCTGGGGAAACTATTAGTGATGAACAACTAAATAAAAATCAAGTGCTTCTTCCTCCTCTTCTTCCTGCCTGCCTACTCATCTTTATTCCTGCCTGCATCTTTCCTTTAAAAAAATAAAAATACAAAAGGTGGGCCATTGGAATTTTGAATTCCAGGGAGTCCCTGGCCCACCCTGGTCCCTTCAACACTTATGAGGCAGGCTGCCCGCCCTGTGAGCAGTTCTGTTTCCCTTGAGCAGTGGGGAGGGTTTGCAAGCTGTAACACCCCCTAGAGAGAGACTACAGACCTATCGTGATTTGTCTCATAGGTCTTAGATAAGCGCACTTCTGTCTGATTTGACCCCAGTCCTGTGGAAAGCACAATGAGCTTCTGCTCTTTACGCAACAGAAAGCATGAACCACGATGATTTTGAAGAGAGAAAATGGAAGGATATTCCCTCTCACTTATTATGTACTTCTTTGTGTGTTTTTGTTGTCGTCAATGAACACAGACTTGGAGAAATGGTTTTCAGAATCATTTTTATGAAAAAGAACAGGAAAAAAAAATCTTGAATAATTGCCCTCTTTGCTACTACATCCCCTCCACTGTCTCAGTTCCTCACAAACAGTAACCAGATGGAGAATTAAGCAGAAGTTCCTCACCTTCCTCAAGGTTAATAAAAGAGTCAGTTACTAGAGCAGGTGATACAGGCACCTGGGTGAGTTAGGATAAAGGGTAGGGTTCTAGGAAACTTCTAGTTCATCTCTTGTTTAACTACCTTATTCTGCTCTCTCCGGCCTCACCATGGCGTGAAGGAGGCAGGCCCAGAAAGGACTGAGAAGCAGGGAAAGGGAATTCTACCTTAAGCCACCTTCAGTGAACTTCACAGTACAGTGTTTTCACATTTGCTGCATCACTGCAGAGGCTGTGAACACTCATCCCATTTTACAGATGAGGAAACAAAGGTTGTATCCAGCTGCCTCTAACACTGACAGGCCTCTGTCTCTGCCAGGCTCTTGAACTCCGGCTGCTTAAAGCCTGTGGGCTCCAGTCTGCTACAGTCCTGACAGCATGGAGCTCTGGGTAAAGCCCATGAATGTCAGAATCCAGAAACTAGATTCTTCAGTAAGATTTCTGAGCACATGAGTACAGTGCCCTAGGATCTAGAAACCACAAGGGTCCTGTCTCCAGTTTAATTTGGGGGCAAGGGAGAAAGACAATGCCAGTAAAGACGGGCGTTGACACTGCTCTCACGACTCAGTATGGTCTGTATTTAGGATCATAAATATACATATATATGGATATGAGGCTCTGTATTAAAAGGGTATATTTAAAAAATGATCCCAGTTTCCAGTGGGTTAAAAGAACGATTATATTTACTGAAATACTTCAATGAATATAGGTCTAGGCCCAATATATTTTATAAAGTGATTTATGCTATAAGCTGCAGGTTTCTTATTGGTACAGAATCTACAGGTTGATTTCATATAAATTGTCTTAATCTTCTAAGAATCCACTATCTTTCAGTCTCAAAGAGTTTCAAGTAGAAACCATTCAAACTCCAAGGGTCACCCCTTCCTTTATACAACCATGGTCTGTAGCTCAATCTAAATACATTATTGTCTAAATAAATTACACAATAACTTTGAATAACGATTGCATTTACTTCATGGTATTTGTGATAATTAGTTTCCTCACAAAGCCATTCTTCGGCTTAAGAATTCATAAAAGAACCCTTTCATATAGCCACAAAAATCGCAGATTACACTGTGCTGTGATTAGAATGTCTCAGGAATTTAAACAGGCCTTACTTCAACTGGCAATCTATCCATGTTCACAAAATGATTTATTATCAAGCCATATGGCTCACCAAAGTGACTAAGAGATACGAAGATAGGAGGACCAAGAGTCTGACATGTAGAGCTCTGTATCAACAAGTTGACTGTTTTTATGATGTGCTGTGAAATGAAACAGTAATACTCTAAAATTGGTAAAAGGTGGGCAACTAAGGGCGGGGAGATGGTTAGAAATTTAACAGTGCTCAAAATCTTGAGAGTCTGCAATATGAATTTCTTGAGGAGGAGGATACTTTTCAGTCATGCAAGTGGTACTTGTATTATAAGAAACTTGTAAGTTAAAATACAAATGATCAGTTACTCCAATCTACTCAAAAACATACATTTGGTTACAACTGTCACTAATGATGATGTTGATACCATATAGAATGCTGCTCTGAATCAGACATGCACACACTCATTTCTGGTTTTACAACAACCCTGTACAATTTTTTTTTAAACAATTAAGGATATTGGCCAGAGAACTAATTTTTCCAAAGCTGGTAAAGAAGTTGAACTGAAATTTACCACCTGGACTGACTGACTCTGCTGCAAATGTCCACAGACGTGCATCTGTCCATTTGTCCACGGTTTTCCAACAGAGATCCAAAACCTTTCAGAAATGCTGGAACTAGCTGCCTTTGAATGTCAAGAGGAAAGGCAGTGTTCCCCAAGCCCCTGGTCAGTGCACCGTGTTGTAGGTAGGTAATTCAAGTATTTAAGACTCTGTTAGTTTTACCTTTGTCCTTGGAGCCCTGCCTGCTGTCTTACAAAAATCAGTTAACTGCCCCAGTTGGTTTCTTGAGTTGTGCTGAATTTTGTTCATAGTCAGACCCACTGAGTTGGCCTGAGTGGGAGCATGAGCTTGGGCAGGGGACAGAAGGTAGGTTAGCACATTTCCTCCCACCCTCTTACCAGAGCCCACTCTGCCCCCTTCTTGTGCCTGGAAGAGTGGAAGGGCCTGCAATGGCCTCAGGCCTACTCTGTTGACTTCTGGCTCCCTAAAGAACAGTCATACTTCACGAACTCTTCTCTCCCCTCCCCTCCCAAAGTCTCAGATCTACTGTAATTCATCATGTTCCAGCTGAGGGAAATGGTCACTTGTCCCTTTAATAAACACTGAGACACTGTGTCAGGAGGACAATCCTAGGAGTCCCAGGTGGACAGACAGCAGGACCCTTATTCCAGGACAGTGCCTTTTGTGCCCTCCTCAGTCCTTGCGTGACCCCAGTTTTTCATCTCCACCTGGCAAACTCCCCTTAGGAAGCTGACTATGCCTTCGCCATGCCCAAAAAGGAGCCACTGTACTGGCCTTACATCAGTATGTTTGTTTCTACGGGCCTGAGTCATCTCTGCACTTAGCCTTTGTCCTCCCTCAGCTCACAGAGCATGAGGGTGTGAATGTTCCTGACCTAGCCTACCTGCTCCTGGTGGAAAGACCAAAAAGGTGCGTCCCCTGGGCACTGTCTTAGCCTCTGCTCCTTAATCTGAGGATACATACTGGCCTGGGTCTTCCTTCCTGACTCCAAAGTCCCATGGGCCCACTTTGGTAAGTGTGCCGCCCAAGGTAACATCCTCCTTAGCAGCATTTCTCTGCTAGAATGACTCTTCCTCCCATCTCCCTCCAGGGAATGACTCCCACTTCAGAAAAACGTTCACTTCGTCATTTCATAAATACTGAGTGCCAATTCCAGGCACTGTCCTAGGTACTTAACACCCAAGCCTAAGAAACACCAACTTGCCTTAGGAAACCACATCCTCTGGATTTCCCCCCATTCCCAAACAGCTCTGACAGAGCCCAGAACACTCTAGACTGGAAGGAAGTTTTCAAATCATCTAAACCATCTGCCCCATTTTACAAGTCAGCAAGTCCAGGAGTCAGATTCTGGGTTTCCAAGGCCAGGATGCCTTATGCTTCCTTACTTACTGTCTAGAATACACATTTGCAATGTAAAGCTCTGTATGACCCTACAGAGGCCCCTTTCCCTCTCTGGGCCTCAACTTTCCGTCTGTGAAATGGCGGAGCGGAATGAGAGAGAATCCCTAAAGTCATATCTAAGACTCTCTTTTTCTCATCTCATACTGCTTTTGGTGTTCATGGTAAACTTTCCATATGTATGCGCCATCTTTCTAGCTAGGGTATGTGCTGGGGTGGAGGGGACTGGGGCAGAGAGAGATCAATTAACATCCCTGGGTCCACCACAGCACTGCATGTATGTTGCTATCTACGTTGTGGGAATTTAGATGCTTCTAGATGACTGAACCCGAGGAAACCACATACCTTTTTTAAACATTAGGTCACAGATGAACAAAAAGCTATTCTGATATATGACATCACTACTTAAACCAATCGGACAAAATCCATGATCACAGGAAACCCTGAATATAGAATATTACGATCTCTGATCTATTTTGCAGATGCTTATTTTCTCTGCTATTTAGTCCAAATTTGCGTATATTTTAGTTAGGCTCAATTCTTTGTTAGGAATTTGAAGCATTGATGAGTCCAAGTGTTTTTACATTTCTCCATGAGAAGCTGCATTTGACTACCCTTAAATATTACAAAGGGAATCAGGCTCAGACAATATACTCAAAGCCAAGCTAATTAGGCTCTGTGCCTCAGTTTACTACCTCATAGACTTCATATGAGGATTAAATGAGTCAATTCTTGTAAAGTTCCTACCACAACCTCTGTTACACAGAAAGCGCTAGGACAGTGTCTGTTAAAGAAATAACCCATATAGGTTCTAACATACCCGGGGCACCATTGGGAATGAAAGTATAATGATAAATAGTCTCACCACTCACGAATTCCAAACATGCTCCCTGATGGTGGCAGCGGGTAGAGTTTAGTGAATTTGTCATAAGATGTGTGTTTTTTACATCCACACACTTGGTAGGTAGTTCTTCCCACAAAGTGTGAAAAAGAGATTTCCCAGCTCTGGGTGCAGAGCAGAGAGTTAACCACAAGGCCAAAACTGGTAGTAATCACCAAAGCCACATATACTGGGTTTGGAGAAGATTTTGATCTTGTTGTGTCTTTAGTATATGCTTAATAAGGAGACAATTTTGAATTGTCTGCTAATGAAGGAACTCAGAATTAGGGATAAGTGGTGATTAGTGGTTAGAATAATCTACATACTAACTATTTCCTCAGTAATTCAGACTTATCTAGAGGTTGAAACTCCTCTTTATTCAGGCTTTTGCTCGGGTCAAATCTGAAGGCTCCTTTATCTTTCTAAGGTATGTTATATTCTCTCATCAGCAGCCTCTGTGACATGGAAAGATCAGGAAGGGTTATCCCTGGAGTCATGATATAACCCACTTATAAACAATCCATGTCAAGGCTGAATCCCCTGCCTCCTGCCTTCGCTCACCGGGTTCGGGTTCTTGCCTGCCTGGGAACAGTTTATGTCCTCCTTAACTGAATGACGAGCTACAGGTCAACCCCAAAGGCACCTTCTCTCTACTTGTCTGTACCAGAAATCAAGGCCCGACCCCCATCGAGCAGGCCTGACACCCACTCAGAGGGCCACCTCACAGCAAAGCCAAACCAAACACAAGCTCCCACCAACCTGGCTGTGGC
Source organism: Solenodon paradoxus (assembly GCA_004363575.1). Taxonomy (NCBI): domain Eukaryota; kingdom Metazoa; phylum Chordata; class Mammalia; order Eulipotyphla; family Solenodontidae; genus Solenodon; species Solenodon paradoxus. The sequence goes on along the minus strand of RJWH01002261.1, from coordinate 177,686 downwards.
GTGGGGGTGGGGACCAGCATAGTGACCGCCCTAACTTCACTCACCACACAATCGTCGATGATCTCCGAGAGCCGTGTCCGGTGTTTCCGCCCGAGCCGCATTATTTTTTTCCACGTGTAGTAGTACTCCACACACTGAGCCACCGTCTTAGACTTCACCTGCAGGGACAGCCGCCTCAGGATCAGTTCCAGCAGTGAGCAGTGTGCCAAGCAATGAACTTTTTCAAAAACTTAATTGTGTGATAGGTTTATTCCGTCAATAAAAAAAAATAAGTATGATGAGCAGCTTTCTCCCACACTTGTTTTCCACCATCCAGTTCTCCCCACTCCCTAAGACACAGCTAGCCCCTCTTAATACTTTCTGGGTCTCATTCTAGAATTTCTTTACACACATCCCAACAAACACACACATGGATTCCTCCCCACCATTTTTCCATGTGCTTGAATGCATTTAGTTCTATGACTTGTTGACTTTCAAAATCTATTTATGAAAAATGTGCCTTAGTAATCGAACAGGAATATAAGGGAAAAGTTCTTAGTTTCTGCAGAAAATAAGCTGTGCCCTGTTCTCCCCAAAGGCAAAGGTTGATGTATTTTGAAGAGAAAAAAAATCCTTTTTAGTTTCTATATCTCTAAGTTCAAAGTGGGGTTCAGTAGTGTGGGTTTTCTGGAGACAGATAAAAGGCTGGCTGTACTTTTTGGGGTGGAAACACAGTCACCCACACGGAGATGATACGGGCACACCAGAAACCCTGTTTCCCCAAAGTTGTTCCTTCACATGCACCCGGTGTCTTGAATTTCTACAGCAGAGTCACCCAGAGCCTGCAGGGTGCCCCAGAGAACCCTTATTAAAAAACCTGTTGTGTGGCGCACCCTGGTGGCCTAGTGATTTGAAACTAGGTGCAGTCCACAGCCGGAGGTCCCCAATTCAAGACCTGGGGCGGAGAAACAAGCAATGACAAACATCTGAATAAAATAAAGTGCTGCTTCTTCCTCTTCCTTCATGCCTGTCTGCCTGCTTGCTTTCACTTCTGTCTGTCCCTTTCCTTTAAAAATAATAACCTGTCCTGCCTGGAAGCACAGCACATGAATCCATTATCAGTCACCAACCAAGGTGTGGGGCCTCCAAGCACTGAGGCCTCAGACAGTCCTGGGGGAAGGTGACGCGAGAAAGATGGGCACGGGAACTGTTGGGCAGCAAAGAACATGGTGGCCTCCAAGGCAGGGAAAGGCAGGAACAGAGACAAATGGGAAGACAGAGGCAAGTGGGAGAGAAAGTCTATCTGCTCTGTTTCTTGTCCTGTCAAGGTCCTGGACGGTGCCCAGGAGACACACACCAGGATACACTGAGGCCCACTGCTCAATTCAGGGCTGGGGAGCTTTCACTGGTGACCTGAATGCCTTAATGACCTCAGTAACAATATGGCTTCATCATTCATTGGTTTGCTGAAACACTGAATCATTTTAACTTTCAGCCCAAATCCCTTCTCAGCCAATTAAGGCCTAGAAAGTTCATTATTGCTGTAGAAGGTGCTATTTCAATTCCACAAAATATTCTCTTTTGCTGTGAAATGCTGACCATGTAAATTTTTTTCTTTTTCTTCCTGCAGCCCAGGTCTCTAACCTGGGTCCTTGGGCTTTACATGGCATGCACCTTAGCCACCGAGTCACAGGAGAGCTCTTTGAAGTGCCTTTTTTTTTAATTACTATCATTATGATGAGGAGTTCAACATCAGATATTCTACAACTGGCTTGGGACTTATAATATCCCTTCTATTATTTTCCAGGAAAAAATTCCATCAGAAACATAATACTAGAAAATAGACATGAAATAAATTATGAAAACAGTAAACTAGAAACCCTGATTATATTTATTCTGATAGAATGTATAAATTACACTTTTATTAAGATGAAAAATATCCCCCACCACTGTGGTGGTGTCATATCCACACGCCCCTCTCCCCTACATCCCTGACACCAGGGCCGTTCCACCCACCACCCCATCACAAGTGCCATCCGTCACCAGCCAGGAGTGGAACATGTCCTTTGGGTGAGAGTGTTAAATCAGTAATCAAATATTTCTCTTTAAATATAGCTGCTAGTGCACCATTTTCCAAGTTCAAGGTCAAGTGCACAGTGGGGAAAGCATGCTTACCATCTTCTGTACAAAAATAAAGTCTTTGCTGTAAGTGGCCAGTGCTTTATTAAACAGTTTTCTTTCTAGGGAGGTCCATTTGTCCGAACCTACAACAAAACACAAACCTCTTAAGAACAGCTCACAGCTCTTCCCACTTTTAGATGCTCACTGCTCTTAGTGAAGTTACAAAATACAAGTGTCCAGCAAGTGACATAACACACATCAAACCCCGGAGCAGTGTGATGGCAGCAGCTGTGACCTGGGTTCACATCCTCGCTATGGCAGTGGCCATGGCTGTGGCAAGTTACTGAAACTGAAATTCAGTTCTGTTACCTACAAATGGGAATTATTCTGACTTCCTGCCCCACTTCCCTTAAGATTTTTGTGAAGGTCAGTGAAGACAAGACACATAAAAGTATCTGTCTAGCTTAGTAACTGGAAAAGAGTGAGTGCTTAACAAGTGTTAGGCACAATTTCGATGTTTGAGTATGTTTATGTAACAAGGGTTGCTAGAGGTATGGTGGGTTTAGCAGTCTCCATCCTCCAGATGCTCCCAATTGAGTAAGAAGACAAACCAGCAGGACTTGTCTTTAAGGCGATGGCTGCAATGATAAAGGTTAGAGATCAGGGGCCAGTGGGGCGCAAAGGAGAAACAGCACGGTCTGATTAGGGAAGCTGGGAGGCCTAGTTGCAAAGGACACAGAAGCAAGTCAGGTAAGGAGATGGAAGGGAATTCAGGGAGAGGAAGTGGAACATGAGAGGTAGGCAGTAAGATGATGCATTTCTTTCACACATTCATTCATGCATTCACTCATTCATCTACTCAACAGGTATGAGGTGTCTACTACACACAAGATGCTGTGCTAGAGGGGAGAAAGCCAGCATTGCTAAGGGCTATGTGCTAAGCCTAAGACCTTCACAGATATTAGTCGTTTGGTTCTACCCACAACCCCAACGATTGATATAACTGCTCTCTATTTTATAGATGAGGACATGGAAGCATTCAAAGAGCAGTAAGCCAGGGTGGTTCAGTTACAGGGTTTCAGTGAAGAGAAAGAAGAAGCTGGAGAAAGGAGGGGGTCCGGCTTCTGTCAGCTCTGCCGACCAATGAGCAAGAGCCCCCATGGTGCTCGGCTGGGCACGTGCCACTGATGGCTAACCTGCATCTTTATGTCTTTTTCCCCCACGCATGAAACAGCAGGGTATGTAGATGATCAAGAGAACAGTACTGGCCTGTGTGAGGCGAGCGATTTCTAAGGAGACTCCAATTTCTGCGAGTCCTAGGGGAGGCTCCATTCCTCTAAGCTGTTTTGCAGAACTAAGCCTCCTTCTTTGGGTTTTTGAATTCTGCACACGTCTCAGGTTCTTTGGATGGCACATGGTTGGGCCTTTGACACTCCACATCTCAGAACCATAATCTTCAAAGCCCTAGTATTTTTCCTTCAACCAGAACAAGCCCACGGTTTCTATGTTGCTAAGGTTGACTAATTCAGGAAACCTAAATTGCTTCTTCCCTTGGTTCAGTCAAAATGTGTGAGCCAGGTGAAACCATGCTGGAGACCCTAGGAACCCTCAGTGGCTCATGAGAGGCTCAGTGACTCAGTGATGTAAGTCATATTTCCCGAGTAAACACTTGCCCTGTGTCTCCCTGGTGGTCCTCAAGCCAAGAGCTCTGGCTCCACAGCTCTTGACAGTGGGACTAGTTCAGCCCTCTACAAAAGCAAGACCACCACCGGATTTCTTAGGTTTGCAAGTTCATCTCTTCTAGCAGCCAAGCCACTTCCCAGTGAACCCTCAGTAGAAGAAAGCATCTCCCAGGTTCTAGAGGCAAGGACATCTCTGACTGTGCAAACAGCCACAACAGGGAGGAGAGGAGGGGCTGGGCTTCTGGAAAAGCTTCGCTGGAGTGAGTCTGAACACAGGAGGTGGGTGTGATTTGGGACTCTGGACTATTACTACTCCACATCAGCCGAGGTCCTCGGGTTCCACGTGGCGCCCTTACCCAGAGGCAGAGACAAGAAGAGAAAGACAGAAAGGATCACCCAACAATAGAGCTGAATGACTACAAAATAGCTATGGTTCTTTCAAAGTAGCAAAGAGATAAGAGGGAACAGAAAGATGATGAAAGAGGACCACAATGGGGACATGTGACATCAGCAGAGTCCCTGGACAATAAGGAGGCTGTTGTGCTGTCCTGTGGCAGGTCCAGAGTCTGCAGCTGTGGGGAAACCCCTAAATGCATCAATGAGAATCTTTTCCACCTTCAGCCAGATCATATCTTTCCTGCATTAGGGTGTTCTCAAATACTTGGTAAGACAAACAGGGCCATGCAGCCTTCTCAAACCAGCATCAAGTTTCGATGGGGGACATATTTTCTTCCACTCCATGCCAGGCTTGTCACCTTGTTCCTGCCCAGCCAGCAGTGTGACGGTACCAGATTTGTCTGCCCAAAGCAGAAGTATGTCCCAGATGGCTTGCCCACAGCAACCCCACAGCAGGTGAGAGAGCTTCCTGGATTTGGTTATGGGGGATCCCCAGGCTCACGGTGGCTTTCAAGCTGCTGCTCTGTGGTGGGCCTTCAGTCTTCCTGATTACAGAATGTCCATCTTGCACCAGCATTGGGAGTATTCTGCACCAGCACTGCACCATGCAAGAGGGCTCCCCGCTCCTGCTGCCCTCACTGCGCCACTCTCCTGCTCCCAGGAGGTGCCAGAAGCACATGCTCCTCTATGTTTTCGGAGGGCCTGTGTTTCTGTGCAAACGATAGCGCAGAGGGCATGTGTCCAACAAGGGTGTCCACGACGTCAGAGGCTGAATAAACAAATCGTTCTCACACTTACTCTAGAGCTGGTTCTCCCTTCACTAGAGCCTGATCATGGGATGGCCCGTGGGGCCAAGAGTCCATCTGAGTTCCCAACCTGAGTGCCCAGGTCACAGCCCAGCACATAGAGAGAACACCTGAATGTGCTCTTGCCAATGCATCGAATCATGTTGTGATAAAAAGGGGTGACTTGGTTAGAAGACCACAGGCGGCAAACCTGGTTCTGCCACTGGTGTGACCCTGGTAAGCTTAGCTAACTTCTCTGAGTCCCAATTTCCTCTTCTGTGATGCAGGGATCCCGATAGTTACTGTGACTGACAGTGTTTGGTTGTGAGTGGTGTGAACGCCTTTGATCTCAAGTGACGGCTTAGAGAGCATATTCCAAATCTGCCGTGCCAGCAGCTAACGGACATGGGATGGCCCCTCATGACCTATGCATTAGTGGCACTCGTGAAGATGGCTGGCTCTTGTGGCGATTCCCTGTTCTGCATATGGTTAATCCCACAGCTTTACTCCTGGCTTGTAACTTCCAGGCGATTCCTGCCCTGAATTCCTGCTGTAATCCCAAATCAAGGAAAGGATCAGGGTATCTCTCATTCCTGCAGTCTCTGCCTCATGGAAACACTCTTCTTTTCTTAGACAAGGTTCTAAGCCAGTCTTTTTGATTCTGCATCTTGGACAAAGGCCAGGATAAACTGTAAAGCCGAGGCAAGGCTGCTTCAAATCCTCCCCTTCCCTCTGGCCTCCCTTGGCTCCAGGATCCCTGCCGTCCACTCAGCGTGCACACAGGGTTAGTGGGCTGACAGCCCCCAGCACTCATTTGTTCTACCTGGGGATTCTTGGCTATTGGGCTGTTATCAGCAGGAGCCCCTAACAAGACGATTAAGGCTCATTACAAAGAGCCAAATTAAGTGGATGAGGCCGGTGCTGGAATAGCATCCAGAGGAAGAATGTTCTGAACTTTGGTTGCTGGGAAACACACTCTGGACTGCAGCTAAATTTGGGGCAATGTATGGTGAGCCCAGGCAATTAAAAAGAGACAGGGAAGGGCGAGAGAAAGTTGGGCACAGTAGCTTTTAAAGAGGGCCCTTCTACCTTCCTTCCATTTTTATGGATGTCACTGTTACTGCAGTAATACAACAAAGACATTGTAGAAAAGGAACTGTTTTTATACCAGGTCTTCATTTCTGTGCAAAGTTTTCCATAGAGGGTAAAGACTGAATAACATTTTTAGGGGTACAGGGGGACACAGGCTATTACCACAGTTCCCTCTGAAGGCAAAAGAAGGGAGAAAGGAGGCCCGCATCTGCATCCGGAACTTGGGCTTGTCCACTAGCCCTTTTCTTTGAGTGAGGTGTCAGGCAAGGCAAGATTAAGTGTCAACTCTGCTCCTATCCTTGAGGGGACCACAGTCCAACCAGAGACATGTGCTAGGAATGCCTGAAAAATGACATCACAGCTATGTGGTTTGCAAAGTATTCTCTTGAGTATGTAATTCTTTCTCCTCATTAAACTACAGCAGCTTCCAAGACAGAGAGGAGGTCCCTCCACCCCCACAACCGAATGGCCCCCTCCACCTCTGGAGTCAGGTCAGGGTTCAGGACCCAGTGAGTACTGTAGTGGGAGCCCATGGTGGTCTCTACTGAACCCTTGCCAAGAAGCTCAGGGCCAGTTCTGACACGCCCTCCACTCTCGGCTCATCTGCAGGAATGACCAGTGCAAAGGAAAAACCAAGGCCACTGCAAGCATTCTCACCAGAACCAGGCATCATCCTCACCCCGACTCCCTGATGCCTCAGTCTTCCGCATACAATGCGTTGCTAACTGGGGACCCCTGCAAACAACTGCTACACACGCCTGGGTGCAGGTGTGAGAGAGGGTGGGACTGTGAGCCTGGCGTGAATTAGAGGAGGGGAAGCCCTGCTCCAGTACCTTCTTCTGAGAATCTTAACAGGGCTCCCTGGCCCTGGCAAGCAGCCCCCAGATCTGGGCAACCTGCCTGTCCACACTGGTGTCTCTCCTGGGCCCCAGGATTGATCACTTTTTCCTTTTCTTACTGTATTGCTTGGGATGGGTTGAGGAAGGGAAGGTCGTGAATAAAATAAGGGAAATGGTTTTCATAGACCTGTGTCTCTGTCCCCTCCCTGGGTCTGGACTCACTGCCTTTCCTCCAGGCCAAAGACAGGCCTAGGAGATCAGATCCCTCTCTAGGTAACTGGGAGCCTGGAGGGAAATCCTAGGGTGAGGGATCAAGGTGGGGTGGCACTGGTCACAGTCACAGAGCCAGAAGCCAGAGGAGATCCAGAAGCCAGTCAGTGAGGCTGGAATTGAGCTGACAGACCCAGTGGAGAACAACGCATCGGGGTTTGGGACAAAGGCCAAAGCAGGACAGGACCATGGGGATGGGGTTCACTGACCGCCAGCAAGCAACTCAGGGAGGTGAAAACACAGGGAAAGGGTGGTGGCTAGTGGACGGGGCAGGCTCTGTGGCCTCCCATACGGTTTGGAAGGAAATTGTTAAAGGCTTTACAGACCAGCGATCCTCTGTCTTTTCTGATCATAATTCTAGAAGATTCTCTGGGACTCTTTCTCTGGTCATTTCCTGGAGAAGGCAAATGACTGGCAGATGCAGGTGAGCACCCTTTTCTCTGGGATACACGGTTAGCGGGGTACCACCCTTCACAACTCAGCTGTACCTCTTTTGTTTTCAAGGTTCAAAAGGATTCCAAGATGCAAAGTCCTTCCTGGTCTGCCAGTGGGGGAAGGAGGCAGGGGATGAACAAAAGATTAACTAGGAACCCCCAGCTCCACAGTATCAATTCATTTTAGCAGAGTTTATGACCCTCTAATTTCAAAGTTTTAGGTATTATTTTAATATTTTTGTTTTGTTGGGAGAGGGACGTCCAGGCCTTAACTTAACAACATTTTTAACATCATGACACACGTTAAATGATAATAGTACTTGCCTGACACACTAGGAAGATCTGGAGGGCGTTTGGGTCCCAGGACCTATATCCCAAGGTTGCCCACAACCGGAGTGGACCAGCCCAGAAACGCTGGCCACCCAGTCACCCCAAGGGCCAAGGACAGCCACATCAACTCAGAGCAGGGAAGCTCCTTCTCAGCAACTGTCTCACCCACTATGCAAAGCAGCCTGAGACAGGCTTCAGGAGGCTGGACAGCCTGTCGGTGGTTCATGGGCAATGGATGACACTGGGAATTAAGAGAGAAATGAATCGTTTCCCTGGAAGATTAGGGCAAACTCCCACATCTCTCTACTCACACTCAGGACACCAAGCAGGAAATGATGGGGAGAATATGAAAAACTGGCTCCTTGCAGCCACTGGCTAGATGATGGATTTCTTTTCCCACGTGCCCATTTTGTGCTTGCCTTGTTCCAGCAGTGGCCTGTTTGCTGAGTGACCAATGGGCAGGTAATCTGGGTTTGCTGTGCTGACATGAGTGGCCCCTGAGGGTCTTTTCATTCTATGATGATAGGAGTCAGGAAGGCCACTCATGAGAGCAGCATAGTAAGTGAGGCAAAAGGTGGTACGGATGTGCCTTGCAGGCCTGCCGCTTCCAGTCGAGCGCAGTCCACAGCCATCCCAAGCACCCAGGTTCGCTTTCTGGGGCCAGGAGGAAACAAAGATAAAAAACTAAACAAAAATGTTTTTTCTACCTCTCTCTTCCTGCCTGCCTACTCACCTTCATTCCTCATCTTTCCTTTAAAAAAAAAAAAAAAAAAAGAGGTAGGACAGGGAGCCTGTGGAGAAGACTTCAGTATCTGTCAAGCAGTCCTCACTGTTGTCCACATGTGGATCAAGGACTGGAAATGGTATTACCAGTTCCCAAGTCCACGAAGGTATTTGGTACTGCCTATGCAGGGTCTGTTCAAGGCACCCAAGAACCCCTCAAATGATTAAAAGTGGAGGACTCAGCTCCCTTCTGAAAGGCGGGTTGATGGAGATCCTCAGAATGGACAGGTTTACCGGTAAACAGAAAAATGTGAACTTCCACTTCACGGGTCATCTCTCAGGCCCCCCAACCTGCTTCCTTCTTTCCTTATAACTCTAACTCTATTCAATGCAAAGGTGTTTTCTCCCTTCTTACTAATTACTAATCGATACCCTCATAGGACACACTCATGTATGTGTGTATGTATACGGATGTCTTTTCCTGGCATCAGTACGATCCGCTGTTTAAAAACTACTTCTTCCTCAGACTCTGAACTGCATGAGGTAGGACTGTCTGGCTGTCAAGTCAGCGCACCATCTTAGTGCTTAGTCCCTTGTATGCAGAAAGCACTCAATAAAGAGTTGTTCAATCGACAACAGCTACTTGGTCAGGTCAGGTATTGGGCTACGTCTATTGCTTCGTAGCTTCACAAAAATTCTGCAAGGGATGGAGTTTGGCCTCATTTTACAAGGTGAGGAAAGCAAGGCAGCAGAAGGTCAAGGGACACAGGCAAGATGTGAACCCCAGTGTGGATTCCAGAGCTGAGGTGCTGCCAGGCACTGCTGCCTCTGTGCCGTTGCATCTGTGGCTCCGTCCCCCCAGGCACTGGTCTCCCCGCCACACATGCAGATGCTGTCCAGCCTCGCCAACTCTCAGCACGTCCACAAGGGGCGGGAGCCGGCACAGACAAGTGCCCAACAGTGCCCAGCCAACAGAAAAAACTGCCCCCCAGGTACACATCAGATGGTCCTGAGGTTGCAAATATGAGCTAGGACAGAACCAGTGCTGTGACAAGACCAAACAAGCAGATAGCCTGCTCCCTGGAAGCAACGGCCACCTACCGGCATAGTGGTAGTTTGCTAAAGGATGACATTTTAACCTGACTGGCTTCCGCAGCAGCAGCATCTCCAGAGCAGCCTGCAGACCAACAGGAGAGAAAAGGTCAGTGTCAGTAACGGGTCTGAGTGTATTACGGAGCCCATCTGTCTAAAGGGGAAAAGGAGCTAGCACCGCAGAGCTGGGCGCTGGGGCAGTGTAAAGAAAACCGGAGGCAGACTCCCCCAGCTGGGGTTTTCTTTCTGGTCAGCAACCCCACGTGGTTGTTAACATCTCCCTACCTTGTGCCTGCAGTGAGCTGATGACACCAGATGAAAACATAGGCTGCAGTGGAGACCCAACTGCTTCCTTGGGGAGGGCCCAACCTGAGACAAATGGTGGGGCCACCTCTAACTGAAGGCTGAGTCCCTTGGGGAAGGGCTCCAAAGAAGTGAGTGGGTGATTTGTAACTATTTTTGCAGAAAAAGCACATTTTATTACAACTGAACGTAAACAGCTTTATTAGTAATAACTGTACGAAACACTGCCCTTCCAGAGAATTGTCACTAAACCTTTTCAAATCTGCCTCTTTCAGTCTGATTGGTATAAAAAAAAAAGTGCTGCAGGTAGAGGTGAGAAGGGGATGGCTGTGGGGTAGAGCAAGACTTGGAATCTTGTCCACAGACCAACAGCGCAGGCATCTCCTAGGAGTTGGCTAAACTGTTGATCCGTGGGCCCCAGCCTGTCCAGAACTAAAGAATAAGAAGCAGCATTTCAACAACATTCCGTGGCAGTGATCTGAGCACGCTTTATAAATTAGAGAAACAGTGCTCTGCAACACTGACCTCATAAGGCTGAGAGTTCTCCAACATTCTAGAAAATCCTCAAAGGGCATCAATAATCACGAGAAGGCAGTACTGGGATATTTGTTTACCTTCACATTTCCATAAAATCGAAGAGACTTGGCAAAGAATCACATATTTATTAAAGGGGAAACTGAGGCTCATGGTTGCGTTCTCTTGCTAGATGTCTAAGTGGAACAGGCAAAAAGAATCAGCTTCTGGGAAGATGGCAACAAAGTTCTAGTTTGGGGACACTGAAGAAGTGAGTCAAAGGTGGGACAATGACCCCACTGGGTATACAACAACCACTTCATTTTGGTTTGGGGAGAAAACTGATGTATGAACATCAAACTTTGGCTGATTTCCAAAGTGGGGAAGAACTACCAGCAGATACAACAGGGTATTTTAGACTAAGTCTTGTTTCAATAAGAACGTTTACCTCTATTGCTGGAGACCAAGTTTTCTTGTGGGAAGTACCAGACTGCTGAAAAGAAATGCCAGTTTCTCAAGACAGATAGACACATAATTATTAGATATACCCATAATTATATCAGCTGTATAAGCAGAAGTCCAACTGGAGGCTCTCCTGCATGCTTTTTAGTCCTGTCCTTTTCATTGACCACTCAACGTGTGACAGCTCACTGAGTGGTCATCATCTTAGGAATTGAATTTATGGTACATATAAGAATACAGAAACTTGGGAATTCTGGCATGAAGAACATGAATTATGAAGTCTATTTTTTAAGGTTCCTTACCATCACATCACCTTTGGCCTCAAAAAGAGAGTGCAAAGCAAATTCAGAATTGGTCCCTCCACCTGGCAACGCACTTGAACAGCACAAATTCAGGAGATTCTCCACTGTTGGGGACAAATGAAAAGCCACTGCATTGGTGAGAGCACAGCATCATGGGAAAACATACCCCATCTTGGAGCCAGAGATGCTGGTGGGAGAATCAAGCCTTTTCTCGCCCAGCTCTTCCCACGTGCAATACCTCTTTGCTGGAGGTGGTGGTTTTCCAGCTCTGGCCAGGGCTTCCATACCAGTGTGGCCTTGTGTGTGTCCAGGGCTAGGGCAGAGATATCTTGAAGTTCTGGAATCTCTGCTTGGAATCTCAAGCCAATGTTGATGCGTCTATAATGACAAAAAGAAAAACAACAATGTGGTATTCAATTTGAGCCCAAGGGCAACTCTCAGGAACTTTAAATAAGGAAACCAGTTCCTTGTGCAAGAAGAACGTGGGAGCATTTCCTCACAGTGTGATCCTAAGATTCCACGCAAGGCCTTTTCACTGGGATTAGGAGCAGCTTTAAGACAAGGAGAGATGTCTTGGGGAGTGAGAGAGAAGTGGGCCAAGAACTTCCTAACCAAGTACCCTCTAACTGGGAGATGAGGGTGCTATGGCCAGTGGAATCACTGAACCAAGAAAAACAGGACAAAAGTGCTTATTTCATTTTTTCTTATCCTTTTCAGGTCACTTTCAAATAAATGACCTCGTGTGAACTTCACAAAAACCTATGGTATCAGCAAGGCAGTGATAACCATTCCCATTTAATAAATGTGAACTAAAGCTTAGAACAGTTTGATCAAAAGCAAATCAAATGACGAAATGGTGCTGAAACTCAGGTTTTCTGATTTCTGTCTCAATTTACTTACCACTCCACCATCGGCCCTCTTCTCTGTGTTTATTCATGAAATTAATGACCTTTCCCTTCCATGATCTCCCTCCACCCCAACCTCATCCCCTACAACTCAAGTATTCAACAAGCCCATTTGGAAGGATCAAACTGGAGTCTGGGGGCCCTGACAGAGATCCTCAATGCTCCTGGGGATATACAAGCAGGTGGCCATAACCAAACTCACCCCTGGAACCCGGTAAGTCCCCGGGACAAAGTGTTCTACGGATACAGGGCCTCATGCATTTTTTAAAGACAGTCTTAGATTTTTTTTTTTAAAGAGAAGAAGGGAGAGGAGGAAGACACATTTTTAATGAAGGAAGGAAGAGGAGAAGGAAGCACTTATTTGTTTATTGATTGCTCCTCTCAGTCCTGTGAACCTGGTTTAACACTGTCTACTTGCTAGTCACTGGCTTAGTGCCTCAGCTATCAGGGCATGAAAGTCAGGTGTCTTGTGTTTGTTTGCTTTGTTGTTGTTGTTTTGTTTTGTTTTTTAAAGAGAAGAAGGAAGGGGAAGAGAAGAGGAAAGAGGAGAAAGAAATACTTTATATATAAATACACATATATACATTTATATATACATATCTTTTTTTTTTTTTTTTTGGTTGTTCTTCCTGCCCTGGGGTGGGAACCCAGGTCCTTGGGCTTTACATGGTCTGTACCTGAGTTGCTGGCTTAGCACCTGAGCCACCAAGGTGTACTAGGGCCTCAGGCTTTTTAACTATGTATTTCATCTTTGGAAAATGACACTGGTAATGAAGGAAATAATAGTAGTTGAGACATATGATTCTACGGTTCCTACAACTTTTCCCTCAGAGGCCACTCTGACCCCAAGAAGTAATAACTATGTTTCTCAAAGCCCCTGATCCCTTTCTGAAGTTTGGGCTTGTGCGCTACAGAATAATTGACTTTGACTTTTCCTTACGGTTCAACATCCACGGTCTGTTCTCCAGGACCTGGGGTAACCGTCACATTGTTGCAATCGACACTATCTGCAGTATTAAGGAAAAAAAAAAGGTCAACAGGAAAGAGATACTGAAGAAATTAAAACAAACGAAGCATTTTCTATGCAGTCACAAGGCGGCCCGTCTCCCACCCAACACAGGCCAGGCTGAGCCCCAGCAGTCTCCAAGGAGCTGGAGGGAAGTGGTGCTGACTGACTAGGGGTTACCCAGGCCTCCATGGGGTAAGGAGAAGCTGCCTGATGTTGGTCTGCTGAGCTGTTTTTTCTGGGAAACCACTCTGGCTCCAGAAAGAGATTTTAAGGAGAGGCTTCTTCATGCTGGGTCTTTATACAGCATGCTAGAGAGCAGAGGCCTGGCCTTGCACGTGATACTTAATCCCACTGCATATCTACTTTGTGAACTTATTTTGGGTGTTTCCCACAATCATCCGCAGCAGTCTGAGGCAGTGTGTGCAGGCAACTGTTTCCTTAACCTCGGGAGATCCTGTGCTATAGCACTTGTCTCCCGAGCTGGTCTGCGACCCCTGGAGGCTGGGCATTCTGTCCCATTGAATTCTAAGCGTCTCTAGCACCTAGCACGGGCCTGGAACATGTCACAGAGACGCCGCCAATCTCTGGTATAAATGCAACCACTCAAAGCACCCAGAGCTCCCAGGGCAGTACTCAGCCCAGCTGGCGGCCACCTCAGCCTGTCGCCGGCCAGGACACGGTAAAAAGGGGCGACTCACTAGAGCGGCACAGCAGCACACGCGGCGTGGGCGTCAGGGGTGTGAGGGGCAACTGCGGGTGGGCGCCAGGGCCGTGTCCGGAGATGAGCACGTTGCTGAAGAGCCCCGAGCCCTGGCGCACCGGGCTCAGCATGGGTGGGGGCGTGTAGGGGGGCAGCTCGTGGGCGGGGTCCAGGAGCAGGTGCTCCCCCAGCACGCGCGGGGAGCGCAGCTGGCTCTGGTACAAGGTGGCACCGGAGTAGGAGATGGCGGGGTTGGGGTGGTAGGAGGGCGGTGGAGGGATGAAGAGCGGCTCGGGCCGGTGCCGGAACTTCTTCTTCTCAGGCAGTGTCTTGAGGGGTTCCTCAGCTTTGGCCGCGCCCGGCGGGTGCTTCCTGGGAATTTCCTACAACGGGAAGAAGGATGCGGGTTCGAAGATGAAGGCTGGCCCCACAGGCCATTTCCACAGGGTGGGTGGGGACAGGGGCCTGGCCTGGCCTAGCACACCGCCCAGGGTGGGAGAGCACTTTGGCTTGGAGGCCTTTCCCTCCGCTGAGGGTGGGGTGGGCATGAAAGCACCCATTCACGTTCAGCCCTGCGCTCCCCTGGGTGGAGGGGCGCCCAGCGGAGTGGGCCCGTGGACGCCCGTGGACGCTCGGGGCTCCCCGGGGCTCCCCAGGGACAGACAGCAGGGACCGCTCATCAGGATGTGGAAGGGGCCAGCATGCTCATTCCGGGGAGCCGGGCAGAGGCTGTGGGGGCAGGAAGAGGGGGTCAGGCCGGACACGCGGCTCCCTGGGGCCAATGACCCATGCTGCGCTCTCCCTGTGGGGAGCACTCCCACCTGGAGGGAGCGCCCATTTCACCGGCTCCCCTGAGAAGGGAGCTACTTCAGGCCCCACGAGGCCCCTCACTGACGCCCTCCGCCCCCCAGGCTCGTTTGTCGCAAGCCCTTCCCGGCTTCCCGTCAGATGCTGGTTTCCTCGATGGCAGCGGAACCCAGCCTAGGCTGGAAGGAAGGTCTGCCACATGGATACATGTAGACTAATAAGTAAACAGATGCACGTAAATAGATAAGCAGGGCATGCCAAAGCCAAACAGAAACACACTCGGTGGCGTGCCAGCACCGACCCGAGAAAACGGAGCAGCGTGGGGCCGAGGGGCAGCTGCGGGCCGGGGAGCGGGCCGGGGATACCTGCAGACAGGTTCTGGGCAAATCGTGGTGCCCTCACAGATCCTGCAGGCCAGTGCCTGTCACAGCCGCAGTCTCTGTGGCCAGGGTGGCGCTGAGCAGCAGGCAGCAAAGGGTGATGGGAAGTGCTGGTCACGTGACCCTCCGCCTCCAGGCCATGTGACCTCCCCGGTCACCTCTCAGCTCCCCGCCAGCTGCGTTAAGTTCTCAGGCATCTCCCTCAGTTTCACCGCCTCCCCAGTCCCTGGGACTGGAGTCTGAGGACACTGAGAGGTGGGAAAGGAGGGCCCCCGGGCTTCTAACTCCAGAGTGGAGGTTCAGAAACGCCTCCGTCTTCCCCGGGGGCTCTTAGACCAAGGGGCGCCACTGAGAAAGGGGCGAGGCTGCCTGTGTCCCCATATCCCAACTTGGAAAGCAATTCTGAGAGGTTTACCCCCTGTTCCTGGGTGATTGATGAGGTCATCTGAGCACATGCAAACCTGAGGGGACCTCAAGCCTACGCTGGAATCTAGACTTCTGATCACAGGACCAATGGTCTCTGTTGGGCTCCCTCTGCTCCAGCCTCTGAGCCTGTGACTCTAGCGCTAAACCAGATTTTCTGATGCTCCAGGCAACACTCACTCAGGGCCAGAGAAGCCACCCAGAATGTCAGGCCTGGTTGTCACTTGAGAGGAAGCATTACATGTCCCACTCCTACTAAACTATTCTACTCTCAAGTTATTCCCCTCTCTGGGGATGGGACCACACAAGAGGTTTCCAAAGAGTCCCCAAAGAGGTGAGAACCAGACCCCTCAAGAAAAGGGGAGAAACTGAGGCTCTGAAAGGGGCAGGGTCTCAGGTGCCTTTGTCCCAGCTGTCTATGAGCAGAGTAGAACTCGAGGCTCCTCCCTGGACATTTTAATTTATTTAAATCCAGTGTCAGGGCCCTGCTCACCTTTACTCCACTCTGCCTTCATGCTCCCACTTTGGCTGATCCACTTTACAAAGTCTGTTTCAAGTCAAGTTCATCCCTGCCTTTGAAACTCTTCATAACTCTCCTCCTCATGACTTCTCTGAGCAAACACATACCAACTCCCTTGCCTCTCCCCAGCCTGTCATCGTGTTAGGTACCCAGGTGGATAACACTGGGCATCCATGTTCTCCTCTACTCAGCTTTCCTCTCACTATCCTGAATGGAAGTGGGTGGAGGCGGGATTGCTGCCTGAGGCCTCTGACCGCTGTGAGCCTAGGGATCCTTTCTGTGTCTCCAGCTTCAGGCTAAACATTCTCGAGACAGTGAGACCGTGTCTCTCCCCTCAAATCAGGAACTTCCCTGAGTAAAGAGGGAGCTTGGCTATGTCATTTCATATCATAGCCTGTGGCTGGCCCCTACTTCTTGCCAGTCGATGAGAACCTCCATTTGGGGAGGTTCTCCATCAGTCTTTCCTGTTCTGAGGCCTTAATATTATAGAGAGAACCAAAAAGGCTCTTTCTGGGCTTTTCAAATTCTTAATGATCCAACCTAACCCCACCTTCATGCCTCTTGAAATCCCAGCAGCAACCTATTACCTAAGGACAAATATCCCCAACACACCAGTTTGTGGGGAGGGGACAAATCTGATGTTGTCAACTACACAGGTTATAGATCCCCCAGAGGGCAGAGGGAGCGAGAGCTCTGACTCAGAGTCAGGCTAAGCTGCTTGGGTGAAGCACCTGGAATTTGAGAACTTAACAGTGAATGAGAAACACAAATTTCTTTGCTTTCCTGAGACTGGGGGTGGGGGTCTGTCAGTGGAATTACTTTGAGAATCTTAATGAGTTGGGTCCTCCAAGGGTAGTTAAAAGCAGGTGTGATACTGGACATGCTAAGCATCTGGCATGGCTGACCATTAGAATGGGTGTCAAGGAGATTACTCAGAGGCCCTCCAGTGCCTAAGGTTACAACTCCAACTGCTGGATTTGGGGAGGCACCTGGGGGAAGAGCCAGGACTCTGGGTAACAGCTGCCATTATCTGGGATAGTACTTCCATATTTTATTAATGGGTATGGTTTTATCATACCATACTGATGACCATCTCAGTTTTAATCTGGAAGCACCTCTGGGTCTCTCAGAATCTAACCCAGTCCATTAACATCTTTAATGGAGAATGGACAGTGTGGACAATGATGTGATTCCCAAGGTGGCCATGGGGGCTCAGCCCTGAGAAGCCATGTCTGAATTTAGGCCAGGGACACTGGATGAGCTGTTCCCATCTCCAAGAAAGCAAAGGGATATCCCCAACCCAGGCAGGCAGGGCAGAGCAGCAACTCACAGCAGGTGTGCGGGGGGCAGCCCCTTGGGGTGAGTGTGGGGGAGAAAGGGTCATCCTCACGAGCACGGGCATCTCGTCGTCCGACATCGAGCTGGCTGGCTTGTCTCTGGCGGAGGGGGCGGCAACGACGCTGTTGGCCAGGCCCTGAGAGCTGGGCTTGGGCGGGAGAAGCTTGACAGGGACAGACACGGGCATGACCATAGGCGTGAGGCTTTCTGCCTCGGGAGGGAGCTGCGGTGGCGGCGGAGGCAGAGGCGGCAGTGGCGGCTGGGGCTGAGGTGGCAGGGCCTTCTCTCCTTCCTCCTACACAGACAATAAAGGCTTTGATCCTGGGCTGAGGGCAACTCCCATAAGGGGGATGCACTTTGCTTTTCCTGAAAGGTGTGCGGACATCACATGTGGGTGACAGGGAACCACTACAGGGTGGTTTCCTTCCTGCAACCCTGAGTCCTTTGGCTCAAGTGATGTCAGGTGATGGTGGACAAGGCCAAACACTGTTTTCTACATTTAAAAAGTATTGACCATGCATCACCTGTATATTACAAGAAATCATCTTTTGGGGTGTATGAATGGTTGTCACTTCTTTTAAAGAAAAAGGATATGGACTTGCAAACAGGCAAAAAAAAGTATGCTCTTGTGTTGGACCTTTTCATTCTATGGTCCTCAGTTTACTCATCTGTCAAATGGAGACAGGTACTCCATCTTAAATTCGATTTCAGTTAGGAAACTACCCCCAAAATGAAAAACATGTTTCTTTAACAAAGCTAAAACAAAGCTCCTTTATCTGGAGTGACGTGGGTAATCCAAAGTTTTGATGAACAGAGTTAATCCCATGGATTTAAATTAAAATATCCAATATTCAAAGAATTCTGAGGAAATTCTTTGCATTATAATCTCTAAAAATGCACAGAGTTCACTACGTGGATATCCCTCCTGATAATTCTGAGGGTATTTAAAGATCTCAGGGTGCTGGTATGCCCTGGTGGAGCAGTGGTTAGGTCAACTGCCTTCAAAGGAGTACAGGTCAAATACCCCTGGGTTTAAATCCTGGGTCCAGGGAGGAAACAACCAGTGAACAACTAAATAAAATAAATAAAGTGCTTCTTCCTCCTCTCTCTTCCTGCCTGCCTGTCTGCTTACCTGCCTGCTTGCCTTCATTCCTGTCTGCACCTTTTCTTTAAAAAAAAAAAAAAAAAAAAAGGAACTTGAGATGCTGGAGTCCGCCACAGTGCACTAGGGAAGAGAATATGCTGGCTGAAAGCCCAATGGCTTCCAGAGCTGTTTCTGGCCATCAACTCTTGAGCTGAAAGGCCCAAGTAACCTGGTCTTGGGGGCTTCAAGCAGCAGAAGTTAAAAATAATATTGCAAATATACAATGTTTTTGTTGTCTTCTCCAGGATCTGGGGAAACTGGGATCCCTTATAAAGATTTCTAGCACTTCTGTTTTTGACCCTTGTTCAGAAAGCCAGTGGAAGCGTGGATCTGGCTGGCTCCCAGCATCAAAGCTTAGGCTACCTGTTAGGGAAATACTAAACCCCTGCCCCCGCAGCAGGTGCCCTCATGGGGCTTACGTCATCGTCTGACAGCAGCAAAGCAAAGCACGTAGCACATGGCCTGGCGGGGACAGGAGCTGGCTCTTGCTAACCTGTTTGAGGCTGGGGGATGCCCTCATTCCCCCGTGGGATCGCATGTGGCCATTCAGGGCAGGCAGGCTCTTGAACTCCTTCAGGCAGATGGAACACGTCAGCTTGTTCTTGGCATCAAACTGCTCCCCAAACACTCCTTTTGGCTGACCACTGCTCAAGGTTGGGGCCAAAGGGAGAAGGACATACACCATGAGGAAGCGGAACTATGATTTATCATAAGACTTCACACCCGACAACAAACCCATCTTATTCATCCAGTGCTCCTATGCCCACGATCCCACTCCTATACCCTGATACCATTCTGAAAATTAAACCCATTTACAGTTGGAAAACTGAGGCCCACAGTGAGAGAGGGCTTGCTCAAAGTCATGCAAGAGTTGCAGCGGCCTTCAATCTAGGACTTTAGGTGCTGGGTCTCCTCACTCTACAGCTTATTACCCTTCTAGCACCAGCGAGGGCCTGCCTCTTTCAGAAGACTTCCCTTAGAGTCACATGGGTAAGTCGCCTGGTCAAGCCTTCAGACTGCCTGCGTTGTGTTAGGAGTTTATCGGGTTCTGGCTGGATCTTTATTTATCACGCCCATGAGGGGCGGAAATAAGTCTCAACTATTCGATGGGGCATCTCAAAGCTTTGCTCTATGCCTGGCACACAGGAGGTGTTCCATAAAGATTAAATGACTTACTAACCTTGGGCAGAGCATGGGCTTGAGTCAAACCTAGCATTGCCACTTATTTGATGTGCGACTCTAAGCTGTCTGAGTCCCAGTTTTCTCCCTTGCAAAGGAGCAACGGCTAACAGTGGTCAAGTGCTTACCATGTACTCAGCACCTGGCAACCATACCCAGCCCCACTAACCTGCATTATTACACACCGAGTGCCTAGCACACAGTAAGCGCGCAAAGCTGCTGTTCTTATTTCTGTAAACTTCTTGGAGGAACTGACTTTGAATCTGGAAGCGAATCATGAGCGACAACCCAGGAAAACCCCCCAGTCTCTCCAAATGCCAACAAGTCTTTTCTCATCCATCGTACCTTGACTCAGGGGACCCCGGCTGGGCTCTGCCATCAGGTAGGTGCATCTAATTTTGAGCCAAGCAGGACACCAAAAGAAAGAAGAAAGAGAAACAAATGGGTTTCTGTCAGGAGACGTCCTCGAGGGGCGGGCCTCCCGGGGCAGGACTTGTAGGACTGTTCCCGCTCTCTGCGTGCTGAGCACACTCATGTCACTCATGCCTTTGCTCTGCCACACCCGAGATTTCTTTCCTTGGCTGCTCCCTGGCTTGGGATCATGACCCTGGGAGCTGCCACCAGTCACAAGTCCACCAGGACTCAATCCTCCACCTGCTTCTTTCCTGTTCTCCCAGCTCACCCACGCCGTGCAGACAGGCTTCATTCCCTCGAGACATAATGCGGAGCTGCTCAATGAGGAGCATGCCCAGAGACCTCTTGCCTGAAATCTTTTTCAGCCTTGGTCATGTCATCTGGTTCTTATATGCACAAAGGCTCTCAGTTTCTGTTGGCCTCAAGCCCCAAATACAATAGGGCCAGGGGGAGTCTACCTTTGACCTTTAACCTTCAACCTTCGGAGCCCTTCTACATTTCACCTGGTCCTCTTCAAGGCTCCCTCCTCCCTGACCCTGCTGTATCATCTGGTGAATGTAGCCTCTGCAAGGTGAATAGTGCCTCCCAAGCAGTAGGCTGTTTTGTGGTCGCATACATTTGGGAAATGATCAAGGATGAACAGCCGTGACCCACAGGCTGAATCTGGCCTGCAGACATGTTTTGTTTGGCTAGACTGTCTTTAAAAAATTCTGAATAAAAATGCTGTTAGATGGGGCATCTGTTCTCCAGTCTGCCACCACTCCTTACTGCCTGTTACCAGGCCACTCTGCTTATTCACTTCAACAATGGTTTTCATCTCTGCAGCTCCCTGTGGTATTCCCTTGGGGTCACAGTGCATGCTAGAAGACTAGAGGCCCTGCAAGGCCCTGCAGCGTTGCAACCTGTTTAACTAGAAGAAACCCCAAGTTCATTTATCTAGAGAACCCTGGTCTTCAGCAATATCCTTTCTAAACGCCCTACGGGGTTCCTGTTTTGATTAATACTCTTTGAGAAAAGCTGTTATAATGGAGTCTCTCTCTCACACAGTGGGAATTTCACAGGGAATACCCTGAGGATATAGATCCAAGGGGACCAGACACCCCACTGTGGTCCTGGGCACTTGACTTGGGCCTATTTTATTACATGCATCCTTTAGGGCCCGCTACGTTATTTTGGCCATCTTTCTAGGGAGAGTTTTAAGTTCTAGGAGCAAAAGACTGAGTCACAATTGATTTTATATTCCAAGTGCCTGGCAGTTGGTGGAGGTTAAAGTTTGTGGCATAAAGATCAAAAGGGATCAAAGGCTGGCAGAGGAGTGGGCACCACAGAGACTCAGTGCTAGCTGGCCCTGGAGCACACTGAGATTCCAGCAGAACCCTCCACCGTGAGAATACCTGGGGCCACATGGCACTGGGAGACAGCGGCTGGTGCTGAGGCCCCATGTTGTTGAGGTGGATCCCACTGGGGGACAGCAGTGGCCGATGAGGGAGGGCACCGCTGACCCGGTTCAGTTCCGAGCTGGCTGTGTCTGCCATTCCTGTCTCAGGGGGCCCCAGGTCCCCGTGGGAGCTCAGCATGGCCTGGGCCTGCCTGTCGCTTGGGTAAGACTTGGGCTGACTGTCCTCACGCTGCTGGTGCTGGGACAGGTGGCTCTGCTGGTAGGGGGCGTGGCTGTAGGGCTGCTGCGGCTCCTGGTAGTAGTACTGCGGCAAGGAGCCCAGCTGAATCAGCTGGATGGCGTGCGCCTGCTCTGCGGTGTACTGGTGGGGGTCCCTGTGAAAAGAAGGGGGCTGCAGGTGCATCTGTTGCTGCTGCGGCTCTTGCAGGTGCTGCATCATGGGCTGGGACTGATAATACTGAGGTATCTGCATGGAACCCTGCCGCTGCTGTAGCTGAAGCTGCTGCTGCTGCTGCTGCTGCTGCTGCTGCTGCTGCTGCTGCTGCGGCTGTGCTGGGCGGAGCTGCTGCTGCTGCTGAGGCTGCATCTCTTGCATGGACACACGCTGCTGCCCAGCCTGCTGCTGCTGCTGCTGCTGCTGCTGCTGCTGCTGCTGCTGTGGGTAATACTGGTGCTGCTGCATCTGCTGCATGTGCTGAGACAGCATCTGGGGGGCCTGCAGTGGCTGTCCTCCCTGCACTGGCATCTGAGCCAGTGGCTGCTGGTAGTCATAATACAGGTGTCCTTGACCAGGGTGCTGCCCGACCTGAAGAGCTGGTTTGGAAAGTCCGCCAGTGAAACCAGGGTGAGGCTGCTGGGGCACCTGCTGGTAGCGGGACGGCAGAGCCGGCGCTGGGGGCTCCATGGGCTTCTGGGATAGCAGCTGGCGGAGAGCACTGTCGGGGGCTCCGTCCATCACTGCCGACTGCGTGTGCAGCACCTGGGCCATATTGTTGACCTGAATTCGCAGGTTTTGGTTGGCAAACACCTGGGTGAAAGAGTCTAGCTTGTGTAGGACACCGCTGGTGAGCTTCTGGGTCCGGATCTCGCTGGCCTGGGAGTAGGTATACTGGTAGCCATCCGTGGGCTCGGCCTGGGCCGGTGCCCCCCACATCATATTTGAGTTGCTCAGGTTCCCACGTAGCTGGACATGGTGTCCAGGCCCCGCATGGCCGCCCCACCCTCCCTGCCTGGAGGTATCCATTTGGCCAAGGTTTTTAGAGCCAACAGGCAAGCCAAGACCATCCCGAGCATCTTGAGGGAAGTGAGGGGAGATGGGTGATGCCTGGGGGGCATCCATTCCTGTCCCCGTGACTGTGTTCCCATAGTTATGGCTCAGCCCGCCGTGGACGCCGAGTGGTGGCTGTTGGTAGAAAAGGTTCTCACTGCTGTGGGCCACGTGGTTGGTCTTATACAGCTGCTGATCCCCCATGGTGCCAGCCTTGCTCGTGAACGTCCAGCCACAAAACCATGCACAAAGGTAAATGAAACACACCCGAAAGGACTGAAACCCTGAGACGCTAAGAGAAAGTGTCCACCCTACTCCACGGCTGACATGTCTGTGAGAGTGGCTGGAGCCAGGTGTTCGTGTTGGCCGGCACCACTCATGTGCAGAGCGGGGGGCTTCCCATCCTCACCCGGACCGGTCACCACCGTGGTGAAGAGATGCTGCTCACACCTGCAAGACAAGAGGCAAAGAAAGGACAGGGAGGGTTCACTTGGATGGTTTGTGACAACAATGACATCGATGGCCGGTTAGAGAAATAAAGACGGAACAGGAGACTTGATTCGAAATCGTCAGTTTCATACCTGCCACACCCTTTACACTGATTCTGCGCATCTGGACCCTCACATGACCATTCAAATCCATTCCTCAATGGTTTATTAGTTCATTGGTTTGTTAATACATTGTTTTGCTCAATGATTAATTCATCCATTCTTCTGGGAACCTACTATCGAAAACCCAGCACTATTCTAGGACCCATGGGGGATACACAGAAGTCTAAGAGATTCATGAATCAATCTCAACCAATATTTATTAGACAGCTACTAAGTGGAAGGCAACGAAGATAGGAAATTGTTATCTCTTGAAGAGCGTTCAATTAGAAAAGGTAGTGGGTCACATGAATAGGTACAATAGAAGGAGAAAGAGATGCATGTAATAAAAAGGTTAAAAAAATAATAGACATGTGGACTCATGGACTGGAGAGCGGATTTCCAGCGGAAGAACAGAACTGAAGAAAGCTTCAAGGAGTACTGCATGTGTTAGCTGCCTGCCAGGTAACGTTGTTACTTGCATCCTTCTGGTCCTTGCTCAGGGACGCATGTATGATCGGTGTTGATGACCTGGCCAGAGCCTATGATGCTGCCTGGCACATCCGCAGAAAATAATCTCGGCCAATCAGATTCTCTTTCAGAAACATGAACTAGGACATTTGGAGAGATGGTCTATTCTAGTTTGAGTTCAGACAGGCCCTTTTCTAGGCTTCACACTAGGATATAGAACCCCCCAGGAGTACATGAAGACATGCTGGCACTACCTCCAAACTCAGAAATTTTAAGAGAATCAGTTTCCATAGGCATTTGTTTCTAGACCAGATTGGTGATGAAAGGGCAAGATGAAATTTTATACTTGCTGATTCACAACAGCTCTGCTCTTGACAGAAGAAAGACAACCCTCCTACCCATCCGCACCCAGATCTTAACTGGGTTTACTGCCCCGAGATAAACCCATTCCTCACCCTTTATGGGTACCAGACAGGAGGACCCCTAGAAAAATGAGAAAACAAGCATTACATGAGTACCAAGTCTTCTTTGCAAGCTGGCTGGTTTCCCAATCTCTTTTTACTAGGAAAGCCTGAAAGAAATAAATAAAATATAGCTGCTAAGGATCACTGTGATTTTTGGCATACACCTCGAAAGTGGATCAAGAACTGAGTGACCTTTCTTTAAGAAAACTCATTTTTCTATCTCCTAGTCCCCATGAATAAAGTTTTCAGAGCTCGCCATCTACACAAACGAAAATGGAAAAACAATCTGCTGATCCTGGTCTCATGTCTCATGCTAGCCATAAATGATACTCTTCCATGGATAAATAAGCACTCTGAAGAAGTAACCCAGTGCCAGCAACATTCTGTTTCTGGGCCAGGGTGCTAAGTCATGGGTGTACTCAGTTGGTGATACCTCACCCTGTACTCTCTGACTTGGTCACTTATAGATATGGAAGTTGTATGTCAATAAAAGAAATGATTTTAAAAAGACATCCAGCAGTCCCATTTCCCTAAGAGAGGCCTTTTCAATATAATTTTAGTTTTATGTTCATTTTATTTATTGAATTACTTATCCAAATTAGTAATACATTGATGCTGTTTTGATCAATTATGTACTATTAATAAATGTAATAATAACTTAAACCAGAAGAAAATTTTAATAGTCTTATGATTTCAGGAAATTAAGGAAGTTTTAACTTCATCTAACACTGCTACAGAGAACTATGACAGGGAAACAAATGAAAGCGTTTTAAGCATAAAAATACATTACATGTATGACATTAAGATACAATTCCATGGGGAAAGTGAAACAAAATTTCAAGGGAAAAAAAGGAACGCTGACTCATTTTTAAAATGGATGATGATGGGTATCAAATTGCTATAGTGTTTACATTCCACTGGATAAATTTAAAACAGTGATGTCACAGTTTTACTTAAAAATATCAATGTTTACAATAGACTGGAAGTGGCATCTACTGCAAGCTTATAATAAACATGTAGATGTAAATGTAAAAAGGTGTGAGGGGGTACGTGGATTTACAGAACCCTTTCATGGGGGATTTTAAGCAAGCAGAGAAGTTTGAAGACGACGGCGGTAGTCCTCTGACTTGGAACCAGGCTGAGTTGGTCTCCGTGCCTTTCTGGAGGACTGGAAAAGGAAGTGGCTAGTTCAGCATAAGGGAGATAGTGGAAGAGCTGATGAAGAGAAGTAGAGGGAGAAAGCAAAGTCTGGACAAAGATGGCTGGAGCAGATGGCAAGTGTGAGGTTACATGGTGCCCACACACGGCCACTAAAGGCTTTGGAGCAGAGCACAGGGATGATGGATGAGAAGTTCGGAATCCCAGGCTTCAGCCCAGACCTACGGAATCAGAATCTGCCTTTATCAAGAAGCCCAAGTGATTCGTGTGCATGCTAAAACTTGAGAAACAGTGGATTAGCAGGCTCATACTGTGTGTCCAGGTAAGACCTAATTAAGGAAGAGAGGAAGAAACAGAGGGACAAACAGAGAGTCCCACTCCCCTCCTCGAAGAGCTCTGCCTTCCGCCCAGTCTGAGGAGACCTTTCTTTCCTCAAACACCTGCTCTCCCGTCACACCCCACCACCACACGGTATCTTGCTGAGGCCTAGTGACTACCTCCAACTCAGCAGGTCTGAGCTCCTGATCAGCTGCTCACTCCACATCACCCGCTCCATGTTCAAAGGCAAATTCAACATGTGTTTTCCTATTCTTTTCCTTTGGATGGTTCTTCTTCATTTACAATTTTATGTCCACCATTGCAATTACTTGATGGAACTTTCTCTACTTAAATAGATACTTAAATAGATAGTTTTTGCCTATGATTCTAATCTGGAAACCTACCATAATATCCAGCACTTTGTAGGCCTTCCATCAAGGGTTTGCTGAGGGAGGGGTAATATTTGTTGAATGAATGAATGAATCAGTGGATTGAAAAAAAACATTATAAACAATGATCCAGTTACCAAATTAATTGCTACAGGTTGAAAAGAAACTCTGTATAGGCTGAGTAGATGATAAGTTCTCATGGAGTAGAGTTAGATTTCATCTTGGTCCTGATGGGGAAATAGGGTGTACAGAGGTGAGAGAAAAGGGAAGGGTACTAGATGAGGGAACAGCATGCACACAGGCATGGAGTCAGGTACAGAGGTCCCTGTTGTGTCCTCGTCAGGAACTTACTGGTGATCACGCTGAATTCGTATGGTGTGGGATAAATGGTAAGGGGCCTTGAAATGACTTCCAGCAGTTTTATCCTGCAAGCATTAGGCCTAGTCACTTCAGAATGCTGTGCTTGGCTTAACCCCCACCACTTAAGCTTCCTTAAAAGCCTTGGGGGAATAAAAAGAAAGCCTTGCACTAAGTCACCTCCCCCAGGAAAATTACTTGATGAAACTCATCACATTTTGACCACGATCTGATTTCATTCCTCACTACCGTGACTCTGTAGAAGCAGAGCTACTGGAAACTAGATGCCTTTACTTCTGCTGATAGGTTTGATTTAAAGATCCCAAACTGCTTAAGCAAGAAGAACTACTTTGTGTTGTGAGTTATAGGACTCTATTTTTTTTCTTTTTCTATTTATTGAGCTAACTTTTATTTTTATTGTGTAGGCTCACCATTCATCAAATACATGACAACACGTCATGTCCACCATCAATTACCAAGAGTCGCCCCCACCACTGTCCATTGGATCTCAGCCACTATTTGCTCCCAGCCCCCCAGCCCCTTCACTTCTGGTAACCTCAGTTCTACAGTCACTGTCTAAGAGTTGACTTTTATATTTTCTCTGTTCGTTTGCCTTTGCTTCCTTCCATTCCACATATGCGGAAGATCATCTGGTATTTGTCTTTGTCCTTCTGACTTATTTCACTTAGCATAATCTCCTCTAGTTCCATCCATGTTGTTATAAATGACAGGATTTTATCTTTTTAGGGGGTGGGGGACTGTATAGTATCAGCCACCTATTACTTATTCATTGTTATTTTCAGAGCTGGGGATGCAGTTTATTTACAGACACAGAACCCTAGAAAGTCAGAGGTAGGCTCCAAAGCATGGTTCCCAGCAGAGGCAGTATCATTTGAGACCTTGTTATAAATGCTAATTCTTGGGCCTCACCCAGACCACTGAATCAGAAACTTGGGGAGGGGACCCAGCAGTCCATTTTGATGAGCTGTCCTGTTGATTCTGATGCCCTTTCATGTCGAAGATCACCCTGGAGGTCCTCTAGTCTCCCCCACATCACAGATGAAGATTCAGAAGTCCAGAGGGGCAGCTGCTGGGCCTCGAACAGTGGCTGGCTCATGGCAGTAGCAATCAAGAATTTACGTGGAATGAAAACGAGGGAAAATGACTTTCCTAAGATGCTGGAGATCACGGCCAAACCATGTGCTGTTTGTTTCCCATTAAGCTGATATGCTTTTGAACAGGTACTATATTCACATGGTTTGGAATTCAAAAGGTGGAACAGGGTGTATGAAAGAGTGAAAATTATCCTCAATAAATAGAGTGAAAAGTCAGAGCAAAGTTTTTAAAAGGATATATGTATAAAGTCTCCCTCCCGCCTCTGACCCCAAAATCCTGAACCCTGCTGGGACACTCAGACCCCTGTGTATCCCAGAGACCTTTTATGCTCAGACAAGAATGTCCGTGTCCCTCACCCACAGTCCAGCATTTTGTCACGAGGCTCTTTAAAACATACTATTTAAGATCTGGAAACTATTTTCCTGGGAGATTAGTCAATCTCAGAGTTGATAGAATGCCAAGTCAAGACTCAAGTCTATATTATTTTTCTAATTTGTTCACTAAGTACAACATTTCCTATTGGGTAAGTGGCACCAGGAGCTTTTTCATTCATAAACTAATGAGCTAATGAACAACTACTATTTTCACATTTCTTTGCTGGATTCCTCCTTAAAGCAAGACCAATGGATTCTGGAATGGGTTCAGAAAATAAATGCCCCTCAGACCCCCTGGTGCCCCGGACACTCCCCCTGAAGCATTACCATCAAAGGAATTTCTTCCATGCCCACCTCCCCACTGGCTGTCTGTCTTCCAAGGCAGGGAGAGCATCCTACCCATCTTGTGTCCCCAGTGACTGGGACACAGCAGAGACTCAAAAAACACCCACTCAACTGAAACCATGAGCCAGGCAAATGCTACCTAGCGCCGTGCACTTCATGCCTATGTCTCCATGCTTCTGGCATGAACTGAGGGGTGGAATTACTATTTTTTGTTGAAGGTGCAGCGTCCTAAATAAAATGCCAGTCACAGAATGCTGTAGATAAGAATTAGGCTCTACATGGATATTTCTGTACAGCTTTTTGGGCCACTCAATCGGTGACAACTCTAGTTAGTGTGCATGCGGTCACAGACAGCATAGACATGCATGAGCATGGCTGCAATGGACTACTCCTGACCTACTTTATTTGTTTGTTTGTTTATTTACCACTAGGTCAGCAGGGCATGCCTAATCATGTAATTTTTTTTTAAAGGGTGCAGGCAGGAATGAAGGGGAGTAGGCAGGCAGGACGAGAGGGGAGGATGAAGCATTTTAAATTTTGTTTCATTTAGCTGTTCACACTGGTTGCTTCCCCCTGGACTCAGGACCCAAACCCAGGGGTATGTGGTGTGTACTCCTTCAGAGGCGATTGGCCTAACTGCTGCACCACCAGAGTGCACCCCCAAATGTGACTTTATAATGGATGCTGAATTCTTTATTTTATATGATCTTCACAAGTCAAGAAATATTATTCTTTTGATTTTTCTTCAACCATGTAAAAACCTAACAATCACATCTTTACAAACTATACAAGAATAGACGTGGATGGAATCTGGCTTGAGTCTTAGTCTGCTGACCCTGGTTCTAGGGCATCAAAGTTCCTGTCCCCTCCTTCTACTCCCCCCAGTGGCAGAAGGAGACAGAACACAGTCTGCCAGGACTGTCCTTTGAACCAGAGAAAGACAGGGAGGAAGTTGACTCTGGCCAAGGTCTCAGTGGGGCTTGTTTGCTTACAATTCAGAAGGGCTAACACCCTGCTCCTGCCAGACCACCACTGCTTGTTCGAGGATGAAACACCAGAAAGATTTTCCTTTTTCCGACACCAGATCCTCTGTATGCACGACTCCCCAAAGGACTTAGCTCAGTAGTTTTAGTCAGGCCTTCCTCTCAGGCTTGTCAAGAGATCCCCCTGGGACGGGATAGTTCTCACTCAGGTGTCTCCCCAGCTTCACACAAGAGGCAGAAGCCCAGGGTGGTTCTCCAAGACATGGGATCATGGTTCATGGTCTCCTTTAGGGCAAAACTGTTGTTCCGAATGCCTTCTGAGTAGCTCTCTAAATCAGACCAGTGGGGATTTTCGAATCCAGTAACCCATTTACCATGAGGAGTTCTGCCAACGACAGTGACGAGCAGAGGGAGTGGCCGGCTCTTGTTCCTTCCCGCTGCTCCCGTCCAGGGTTTCATCTGCCTCTCAAGTAGGGGAGAATTTTCAAGGCTTCCTTTGGGCAGCAGGAGACATTTATTTCTCTCTCCTTCAGTGTCACCAACCGCTGCTCCCTCCAACTCTTAGGGATCAGAGAGAAACCTGACTCACAGCCAAGTCCCTGCAGAATGGAGTTTGTACTTTGCTTCCTGAGGCCAGTTCTCCTAGAAACAGAGATTGGAGGTACCGCGGAACCCCCCTTATCCAGGGGGGGATGTGATCCGAGGCCCCAGGGGATGGCTAAAACCACTGATAGTACCAAACCCTATATGAACTATGCTTTTTGCTATGCGTGCACACCCAGAATAAAGTTTAACTTATATATTAGGCATAGTGAGGGGTTGAAAACAACTAGTTATGAAATAGAGCAACTGTAACATTACACTGTAATAAAATTTAGGTGAATGTGATCTTTCTCTCTCACAATGCCTTATTGTATGTAGCATTTCTGGACAGCTGGCCACTGCATCCTCAGATATCCTCAGATACTGCATGTCACTTTCTGGTGTGCAGACTGGTCCTCCGTGTGACTGCTCTCTCCTCTCGGCTAGCACCAGGGAATGGACACTGTCTTTCCAGGGTGACTGCCACACACCACATCTGTCCCTCCCTAGCTGGCATGGATGCTGAGGACAAGGGGAGAGGAGCAGATTTCAGGATGCAGGGTGGCTACCTGGAGGAGGCAGCCAGGGGCTGAGTAGGCCTTATGCTCCTGGATGCCATTTCTCAAAGCATCCTCCAAAAGCAGCTAGGACTGGAGGGACACTAAGAATACGGGCACTGACTTGGAATATAATGCAGAGAAAGTGCAGGAGGAGCTGGAGGTTGACAGCAGAGAAGGCAGGCTAGGGGAGAGGCACCGCAGCAGCACACACGAATCCCTGAGTGACTTAACACTGAGAAAACACCATCACACGTTTCTCCTAAGGAGGCTAGGAGAATATCACAATCAGTCAGCAACCACACTGAAGACCTGCTTGTGCCAGGAGATCGATCCAGGTCAGGGCTGCGGGCCTCAGGAGGCTTCCTCATGTGGACCAGGAACCTCACAGCCCAGAGACCGGCATCTGGCCTAGCTTGTTCTTTATCTTGTCCACATAAATTCACTGAAGACCTACTGTGCCCGCTCTCTAGGGCAGACAAAACCCATAAATCTGTGGGGGGGTCTTAAAGAGTCCAAGGAATTTTCCAAGGAGGAGGGAGAGGAGGGCCTAGATGCGGGGGTGAGGTCTCTCCAGCAGAGACCAGGAGAAATAGTGAGTAGAATCCTGTTGTGAGGGTCTCAAGGAGGGTCTTTACTGGTATCCATCTGGAGGGGCTTAGGGCTGTGCATGCAGGGCTGATGCTCCACTCTCCTTCCTTGAAGCGCAAACCTTGTGAGTCAGCCCTTGGGAGTGCAGCCTCTGTAAGGAACCCTATCCTCACAGTTGTCCTGGGTAGGATAGGGCTGGGCTGGGCATGGCAGAGTTTGGAGAAATGGGAGCTTTCCCTCCAGCCACTCTGATGATGCCCCAGGGAGTGTGGGCATGAAGATGGAAGGGACAGAGTCGATCTGGTCCCCTCGGCTCCACGTTCCTACCCACAGAGTGAATTGTAAGTCAAGGAAGATACAAGTCAGGGACATGAGGGCTCTTCCTGTCACTTGAGCCTCACGCCCAGCATCCCGGGAGCTGAGCTGTCCAGAGAACCTCCATTCAGCTCTGGTCAACGGCATAGACTGTCTTCACGAGCAGGGGTGACGGGAAGAGGAGCACTGCCACCTGGGGTCCCACCAGCCTGCAGATTCAGCCCCTAGGACCTCAGGTAGGCTGTGTGGTTAAGTGGTCCTGGATTCATTTCCCAAATGGAACAGCTGGTTTCAGAGACAATTAAGCTGCATAGAAACGAGTGCCCCAGGACCACCAAGGCCCCAGTGAAGCGGTGGGTGTCTGGGAAATAACTGCCCACCCCGTCCCCATTCTTTCTGGAAAACAGCTCACAAACTGCACTGCTGTTCTGCTGCTGGGGGTGTCTGCTGCCGTCCTGGCTCTCGGGCCTCCAGGACGCCGCACTCAGACACTCTTTAAACAGAGGCAGCAACACAAGCCACATCCTGGGGCAATTCCATGGCCACACACTCTTCACCAGTAAGATAAAGGGGCTTAGACAAGCAATCCCCACAAGCCCTTCCTGGCTCAGAGTTCTAAGACTTTTGAGGAAATTCTGGGAGTCAAGAAGCAAACCAGAGGGACATGTGGCGTCTAGGGCTGGAGGCCTTCCCAGCAGCACTTCCTGAGTCACTCTCTCCTCTGGGATCCTGTGAACTGGGATCTGGCCTCTTCCTAGAGATTCTCACAGTTCCTCCTTCCCTGCGGTGTAAACTCTGAGCTCACTCAAGACCATCTTGTTATTTCTGGTTCCCAGCCTATGCTTCACACCAGGCACAGAGTGCTTAGCAGGTGTTTGCTCAGTGAAACCAGACAGAAGACCTCACAACTCACCTCAAATTTCTCATCATCCTGTAGATCCGACCCCAGGTTAGACTCAGCGACTTGGATGCCCAGAGTCATGCCTCCACTGTTCTCCAGTTGTGCCTGGAAAGCCTGCCTTCTCAACCAGATGCCAGGGGCCCCCTTCA
Source organism: Solenodon paradoxus (assembly GCA_004363575.1). Lineage (NCBI taxonomy): Eukaryota > Metazoa > Chordata > Mammalia > Eulipotyphla > Solenodontidae > Solenodon > Solenodon paradoxus. The sequence continues at coordinate 145,221 of RJWH01002261.1, read as the reverse complement.
GGGATGTGGAAGGAGCCTCACCCTCACAGCACCCTGAGCAGGCACCCATGATGAGTTGCTGACAGAGGGGAAGCAAGACGTGGAGACAGACCAAGGGAGCAAATCAGGACGACATCCTGGAAGAAACAAGCCGAAGGGAGCTGCCAAGACCCGTTTTGTCAGGAAGGCCTGGTTCCAAATCGCAGCGTGCCGAGATTAAGCAGTAGGTGTGCTTTAATGCACAGATGCTTCTAGGATTCCAAGCTGTATAAAATATAGTTGGAAGGGAATGTCCCTACAAGCGCCCCCTCACCTGAGAGTCCTGCTGTGGAAGGTTTCGTGTGCTGGTAAGTGGAGACAGAAGTCTACAGACAGGTTTCAGGGAATCAAGAGGGTATCTTGCCCTTTTCTGGGTTTGCTCCCTTCTCTAGTAGTCCTGCCCCAGAAGCCCCCAAACCTGTGTGGTCTTGCTCAAGACAGGCTTCCCATTGATCATTTGCCCCCATTATCCCACTGTGACATTTTCTTGCCAGAACAGCTTCCTCTGATTGCTCTGAGACTACGGCTGAAGTGATGTGACAACCACGGGCCCCTGCAGCTGAAATGAGAGGGCAGAAAAGGGGTCTCCAGAAGAGTATGAGGATCAGACTCCAGATGAAGGATTTATAGGCCCAGACATGTATCCTTTTGATAGAGAAAGCGTGACTTCATCAGGCTAGTCACTTCATTGTCCTGCTTTTCACCTAATACTAGATTTTCAATTCTCTGTATAAGAAGAGAATTGTGTTTTAATGTTTCTCCCTCCCTTCTCCGCTGTGCCCCGACCAGTGTTTGGCTCAAAGCAGACTCCCTCAATGTTTACGGAAAGTGCGAACCCGTTTGTCAAGCAGCGGCCCTGCGTGTCTGGCTGAAGATTAGGAGGCGGAGGAGACACAATCCCCTTCCCAGGAAGCTGATGTGGCCCAGTGCTGAGCCTAGAGCCACGCCAGTGTTAAGAATGTCCCTCACACCGCCCAGGCCCGATGCAACCCCGTGTGGACACGGATTATAGAGAGAGGGGAGCAGGAAAGACACCCAGCGCCGTGCTGATGAGCTGCGCAGTGAGCCGCTGAGCAAAGGGGATGGAAGAGTGATAATGCACGTACTGGGCGCTAGCCTCAGGCTATGCACGAGTCCAGTCCTTCTCACGCCCCTCACACAGCCACGGCAGGTGGGAACTTGCATGCTTAGAACTTCCATACTTAGTACTACATGAGCCTCCCAATGCCATGAGTGTGTGAACCTCTGTGAGGAAATCTTTAGGATACACACTCTGGAGTTCAGAATTTCCTTTCTCGTATATTATGCACCGCTTACCAACGTTTTAGTCAACAACGGACCACATAGGGGTGTCGCAGACAATGCCACCTAGGTTGATGTAATGGCATTCTGATGTCTGCACAACGAAAATACCTAAGGATGCATTTTTCAGAAGACATCCCTGTCATCAAGCCGTGCACGACTATGAGGTGGTTACAGCAGAGATTCACAATAATGACATATGCAGACGACCCATAGACACAGATACACCTGCAGTGGTGTCTGATAGTCAAAGACTGAATACATCCCACATGGCTATTGATAAAGAACTAGTTTGCAGAGAATTAAGGAAAAAAACCACACGATGGAATATTAAGTGGCTGTTAAAAATAACAAGGACCCTCTCTATAAACTGACAGGGAAAGATGTTCCAAGTTAAATCATCAAGTGTATGTATGTAAACAGCTGATTCTCACTAGTAAGCGGGAGCAATAGTCTTTTAAAAAATACTTTTGCTATTTCTTTTGTTTACATTGCTGTAGAGCTATAATATAATAGTTATGCTTTATGCAGTCACCATGAACACTGAATGAGGGAACACCAAGTCACTGCTTCTAAGGGAAATCTAGGGTTAGGTTCCTGAAGCTTCCTTCACCTTCTGCTTCAACTGATCAATACTTAGCCTTGTTTGATGTGTTTCTGTTTAAAGACAATGCATTTAATACATACTTTTGATTAATTCACATTGAATGTGTGGCCAAGAGCACAGTAACTCATGCCTGTATGAAGCTTACCTAACACGGATTTTCTCCACCAGGCACTCGGAACACGAGACAGCACCACCGCACGTAACTGGGAGTCATTTTAAACAGCAAAGTCAACAAAAAGAACACAAATGTGGACTCTGTGGCACTAAATGAGATTGTGAGAATGACACTCGTTTGCAGTATGAGAGCTGAATCAAAAAGGTAGCATCTTCTTGAGCACCCTTAGCTGGGAATGTGCATTGGGCGACTCTAAAATTTTTCACCTCTCTGTGCTGTTTCGCCAGTGACTGCCAAAGCGCCTGAGTATCCATTTAGGGGGTGATGAAGATATGCTAGAGTGGGAGAATTTGTGAATTCTCTGGAATTCCACAGAATCTTTGAATAATGGAAGGTTGACTGTATATTCAGAGGTCCTGGTTACACACAAGGAAAACGTGGGCACGCCCTGGTGGAGAAGTCGGGTGCAGTCCACATACATCCCAAATTCCCGGGTTCGCGCCTTGGGACTGGGGGAGCAGCTAAGATACACAACTAAATAAAATAAATTAAATGTTTGTTTCTCATCTCTCTTCCTGCCTGCCCGGCCTACTCGCCTTCATTCCTTGCTGCATCTTTTCTTAAAAAAAAAAAGAATGAAAATCTGGAAGCATCCAAGAAACAATAATTGTCTGTGGAGAAGAGGTAAAAACTGGGCTAAATGGAAAGAAGAGGAAAAAGGGCTTTTTATTTTCCAGCTTTTTATATTTCTATAAATTTTTGAAGCATGGGCATGATTCTTCAAAAAATCAACAGAATGGGCAGCAGTAGAGGATTATTAGAAATTTGGTGGTGGGGTGAATGACGAGTGAACCTGCAACTGAAAACTTACATAGTGTTGTAAAACAATGCCATCTCAATAAAAATGAACAAACAGATGTAATAAAATGGTGACGAAACCTGCAGCCGCACTCACGCTTTCAAACTTTATCTGAACTGGAAACACAAAGAAGAGGCAGGGCTCAGGACTGAGATCGTTTGGCCAGGGCTCTGTGTGTGTCTTTTATGCATAAACCGCCCTCTAATCCACACCTGGCCATTTTTCAGTTCCGTTGGCTGTAAAAAGAGGCCAGAAGTTGAGGGCAGCAGTAAGAGAATCATGGTGCAGAATCCTCCACATTTATGTTGCCCCAGCCGTCCAGTGCCAGTCCCCAACTGTCCTGCTCACACCTCACTGGGCAGCAAGCTTCTCTTGGCAGCCTGCTTTTATCAAACTTGTTCAAAGCATACAGCAACCTTTCCAAAGAAATAGCCCTTCTCTTTTCTTTTTGCATTTGTAGGTCATCGGTTCACAACACATTTCTGAAGCAAGCACAACTCACATCAGCAGGTCTGGGAACACAGTTGGGGCTTGATGAAGCCCAGTCTCACTTGTGGGAGTGGGTGCTACTTGGGGGGAGTCGGGGAACCGTGGAACGGGCTGGTGGCCTGTTGCTGGGGACAGTTTCACTGGGGGGAACTGAGGCTACCAAACCGCGTGACGGTGCCGATTCCGCCTTCGCACACTGCCCTGGGTATTTGACATGTGTTAGCTGTGTGTCTGCAGGTCAGACACAGACTCTTGGGAAGCAGAGAGCTAGGTCCCCAGGTGCTCAGAGCAAACATTTCCAGAAGTGAGTCGACCTTTTTACCCCCGTCAAAGCAGGATTTCTGACAAAACTGCCATTTAGAGCCACATTCTAGGGAAACGATGGGAAAAGGCAGGTCGTGAAGATCTCAAGTGGCCTGCTAGCCCCTAGAAGAGTTGTCTAGGTTATAAACCCCCAGTCTGAGTGCCTGACTGATCATGTTTGAGGTGAATTACCCAAGAGTTTAGGGACAAATGACAGGACACCCTCTGCTTGAGAAAGCAGGGAAGAGGCCAAAGTCCATGACCCAAGTCTCAGAGGCCTTGGTCTCAGCAGATCATCCTGGTCCCGGAGAAAAGAGACATCTGCTTCTTCCACTTTCTGGCCCCCAAAATTTTGCCCCTCCAATGCTGCCATAACTCTGTTCTCTTTATGCACCTTACCTATTACAGGAGTCTGAATCAGAAAGCTGGGACCCCAAAAGCCTGTCTCTTCCCTCACTCCCAACAGATGATCAATTCCTGTTGACCTCTCCCCCACAGCATTTCTCTGATCAGTTTTCTCATCCCTCTCTGACTAATCGCGAACAGTCTCTTGATAGCTGGCCCTCCACCCCTCTACCCTCCTGCTTAATGCCTCCAAAGCGCCTGCTGCCAACAGGATAAGCATCCAAACAGCTCAGTCTGGCACATTAGTCCCTTAGGATTTGGCCTCAGTTATCTTTTCAATGATAGCTCTCAACCTTCACCCATGTACACCCTGAGCACTCGACCTACGGAGTTACAGTTCCCAGAATGCTGGTCCCTCTGCCTAAAACTCTTCTCTTCCATTCTCCAGCTTCTTAGCCTAGAAGTTTATGTTCCAACTTAACATCTTTTATGCAGCCTTCCCTGATTCTCGGTCATGTATTGTAACAAAAATATTTATTGAGTGCCCACTGTGTATCAGACACAGTGGATATAATGGGCGTGGGTACCTGACAAGGTGTCATGTCTCATGGGGCTTATGGTCTGTGTCAGACACAGACAAATGCAAATCTCTGACTGTAATGAGTGGCTGTAATAAAGGACTGTGATCTAGAAAGGAATGTCAGGGAAGGATCCTCTGAGGAAGTCATGGTGATGCTACAATCTGAAGACAGAGAAGGACTTAAGGAGGGAAAATAGAATGTGAAAAGCTACATTCCAGATAGAGTCAAGGATAGCATACGCAAAGGCCCTGTGGCAGGTAGAAAAATGGCGGACACAAGGAACTGAAAGAAGACTATGGTCGCTGGAATGGATGAGCAAGGAACATGGTGATAAAATTGAAGAGGTGGCAGGAGCCAGACCACCCTGAGTTCTTGATAGTTACGGAGTTTTATCTTTACCCTAAGAGCAAAGGGGAATCATTAAAGCGTTTTGGGTAGAATGTGTGCATATGTGTGAGCATGTGTGCTCATGTGTGCATACTGCATGTAAGCAAGTGTGACAGATTTCCATGTTGAAAAGATCACGGTGTAGACCAGGGGTCAGCAAATTTTTCTGTAAAAGGTCAGACAGTATATATTCTACGGTTCATAGTCAAGAAACAAAATGTAGGCTATGATGTAGACACATATAATGAGAGAAAAAAAATTGGGGGGAGGAAAGCTAAAAATTTAATAATGACTATGAACAAATTTTTTTTGTAATACAGACCTACTAGTGAGGATAAGGGAATTCTTTTTTGGAAGGACAACATAGTTCTTAATTGGGTTCCAAGTCAGGGTTCCCATCAAATGCTCACATCTACAAAGCTCACCAACATGTACATGTGTACAAAACTCCTGGGAGGCACAGCATCAGGTAGTGACGGGATGAGGCCCAGAGACCAGTCTGTGGATCCTGGCGCAGACAGTGGCCTGGAGGAGGGTGAGTGGAGCTATGGTCCAGGCTGGGCCCCGTGCATGCAGACACATTTCAGAGTGAACCTGATAGTGCTTAGTGATGGAGTGGGTCTGAGGGTGCAGGACGGGGAGTGTCAAGATGACACCCGTGAAGACTGGATGGGGGACACTGTAAAAGTTCAGTTTCACTCTGAGTCCGACAAGAGAAGCTGTCACTGAGGCAGCTTGACAGGGGGATCGAAGGCTCGAAGAGGATTGTCAGTCCCCTGACAGGTGATAAGAGAGGGCAAGAAACCTGAGGAAGAACACCAGAGAGCCAGCGAGGATGGACCCAGGACTCAGTGCGCATGACTTTATTGCACCAGCCACTCCCAACTATTTGATCTGCCTCCACCGTCAGACAAGGAGCTCATCAACTCAGTCTTCAGGGCCGAGCATAATCCAGGGCAGCCACTGGGCGCTAAAAGCACGAGGAGAAAGAGAGGATGAGAGACACTTGCTTCCACAGACTAAGATGGTGAAGATGCCTCCCACTCACAATAGAAGCCAACTTCCCACTCTTGCTCTGAAGGGCTGATCCCCTCCGGGGTCAACCCTTCCCAGGAGCTGCTTTTGGTAAGGGTCACTGAACCCTCCCTGATCACGTTAAACCATCCGAGGGGGTGTGCACACATGCTTCACACACACCAATCTCCTTCCCACCAACCCTTGAAACATGATTTGTGGTGAAGGTTTATTGACAACATTCATCAGCTGCCGTTCAACAAGTCTAAATATCACGTGCCTTCACCTAGAACTTCATTTTTTTTTAATTAAAAAAAAGTGTAGTCATTTCACTCACAGCAAAGTGGGAAGAAAGGGGAATAAAGTCAGAATTTGAGGAAAATTATTATTTCTCCTTTTTTCCTGCTTTTCTTTCTTTTTCCTTTTTTCTGAAAAAAGTAAGAAGCCCCTGGCTCCATTTCTTCAACAGCCCCGGGGGGAGGAGGAGGTCATGACAAGATGGAGCCCTGGTGGCCACAGGGTATGTCTGCGTGACATAAATGCAGCTCAGAGAAAACCAGTCCACCTCAGCCACAGCCACAAAACCTCTGGTCCAGGGTAGGGTCTCTGTTGGCAACACTGGCGAGTTTGTGAGAAGGTGGGCACGTCCTGGTGGCCAGCAGTGACATTCTGGAAGTGCCTCACAAAGCACAGACACACGCTTTTTAATTTCGTCCCCATGATAAACTCCTGAGATCAGAATTGTTTTCTCCATTTGAAAGATGAGGACAGTAACATGCACGGGATTATCTGGTGACAAGGTGGCCAGGTCTCCAATCCTCTGGGGCTAAGGGATAAGTTTCCTGTGATACTCTGCTGTATGTCTTGTCCCACTGGGGATCTGAGTAGTAGGAAATTACTTTTCTCTTGCTGGATCCTTCCAGGTTTCTCCCTGACTTCTGAAGGGTCAAGGAGAGCTGGTTTATGTATCACAGTGTAGACATGTCCAGAACTCTATCAGCAGCAACTTGTGACCTCCAATCATTTAGTCTATAGTCATGAACTTGGAAGCGTAAAAAAGGGGCTGATGAACACACTTTACACCAAAAAACCCTTTTTCTATGTCCAGGCTTAAAGCGCTAAGCTCCAGTTAACTAAAATGTTTGAGTCTCAGTTTTGACATCTGCAAAAGAGATGCAACAATCCCAGTTGTTCCAGGTCTTGGGTGAAGATTAGACAAGAGAGTGTAAGGAAGGGGACAGCACCCGTGGGCGCTCAGTGTCTCAACCCCAGGGTGGGGCTCTGGCTGTTTTGCTTTGACTTTGGTACGGTTTAGATCAGGCTCAGTGACTCAGTGGTGATTTAATTGGTTTGGTTATTTGTTTCCTGGGCAACCCTCAGGCTTCCCTTTGTTAGCAGAATGGCACCCAGGGCCAGGAACCACTGGACAGAGTGAGTGAGAATTCCCTACAAAGCAGCAGGCTGGGACCAACAACCTCACTTCCCCTGAAATGTCCTGAAACTACCCTTGTACTAGGAGACATTCACTTTGGCACATAATGGAGATCCGGAGACATGGCAGAGAAGCTAATATGTGTAGTGTATTGTTTACAAGTCGAGAAATAAGCAGAACAATGCAGATGCTCACATGACGTGCTCACTGTTGAGGGAAGCTTCCTGGGGCTTCCATGGTCAGTGCAATTCAGGAGGTTTAAGAGGGTCTGAGTGTGCCAGGTTCTCCAGCAGGGGCTACTGGTAACAGAGCGGTGGTTCCGCTCTCTGGGGTCTAGCTGTCTATAAAGACTCCAGGAGAGGAAAAGAAAAGTTATTCAGCAACCATCTAAAACTTAACAATACTCACGATCATTCAAGAAAAAGCTTAAAGGGGGTGCACCTCGTTACCCAAAAGGAGTCATCTCAGTCCCTCCCTGATATGCGATAAGGTGAGGCTAGTCTATTTCCTTTCCTGTTTCAAGAGAGCCGCCAGCTCTGATTCCAGGAAATTGTCAGGAACTCCGTCCATATTTGCTGTTGCCTTACTATTAGTCACAGCCTCTCGGCCTGATTAAACAACAACCCCCTGTAAGGAATTTGGGGCATCCCCTCGTCAGAGCAGTGCAGGGAAGCAGGCTTGGGATGGCCCTGGCGGCTCACACGTGCCACGTGATCTGACGGGCTAAGGAGACCTGCCAACGGAAGTCCCTAACTCCCGCAGCGTGCAGGCCGGCCTCGCAGATCTTAGGGAAGAAAAAATGAGGCCAAGCTAAGCCTGACATTTGGGGGTGCGCTCACATGCATGCTATCCCATGTTGAGTTGAACCACTGAAGCTCTTAAGGAGGACACGATCTCCCAAGGACACTTGAGCTTGTGGGAGCAGACCTGATGGAGACGAGAGCAGAAGGCCTCTGGTCCCAGGTCAAAGACCCCCCCACACCCAGAGACCACAACACCACTGCCACTAGAACAAGACTAGAGCCTTCACATGACTTGTATGGTCTCCAGAAAGACAAACAAGAAGGCATCATAGAAGTGCAAAGAAACGAACTCTTCTTTATTTTTATTCCATAGATAAAAATGTCAGTCTTCTCTGAATAGCTCTCATTATAGCCTTTTCTCCCTCCTTTTTGGTCTTCTGGACTTAAACCAAGTCTCCCCCTCCCCTCTTACTTATGTGCACATAGATGATGTCCCTCCTTTATGGGACACTCACAGGAAATTTAAATATTTTCAGAAGGGGCTCTTTTAAACTCACTTCCCCTCTGCTCCACCCCCATGCCCCACCCAGTTACTATGTATTCAGGAAATGCAAACCCAATATAAAGATAACCCGGACCAAACGCTGGCCCTGTGATCTTATTGGGCAAATAACTTCCCCTCCCTGCACCTCAGACTCAGCTTCTGCAGAAATGAACAGGTTGGACCCAAGAGGCTGCAAAAGAGAATCTGCTGGCTCTACCAGTGAAGGCTCAGCTGGATGGACCTCCCAGCAATCTTGAACCAGGATATTAAGGAGTAGGTGTCACCACTGACACCTGATCCCTAAGGATCCCAGTCTACTGAGTGCAAGAGTGCTGGGCGTCAGGACACCTGGATTTCCATCTCAGTTTTGCCATCTTTTGGAAAGGGGAAGAGTGAGTGGGGGAGGGTATCAGAGCAGAGGGAAGCTCCAGCTATTGTGTTATAGTTAAACAAAATAAAGATAATATATGACTAGCATAATAAAGACTATTGAACTATTTTTAGAAGGGAGAACACCCAGCAATGAGAAGGAGCTCACAGGCAACTTCCAGAGCAGCCCTTAGAGATTCCATTTATATTTCCATTTGCTTTCAGGAGATGGGACCTTTGCCTGGGACACCTCCTCTCTCTCCATCCACAATACTCCCGGCTCCCCAAACTCTGACAGCCTTGGCCATAATGTGTCTTGACTTCCTGGTTCTAGAAAGAGTTTCCACACCTGCATCTAGGGCAACCCCTGGTTTCAGAGCAGGGCAGGGACCAGCTGGCAAGGAGAACTCAATCTGGGTGTCACCTAATGAAGAATATTTAATCTACCAGTTGAGCTCCCCAAGGGCAAGTCCAGTTGGACAGCATAAGCGATGAGTTTGACTCACAGCTCTGGGGAACTGGAATGGAGGCGGGACAGGAAACATGAATCAGGATCTGGAAAGAGGCTGCTAATAGGCTTTGAGGTTTGCAGGCAGGGGTGGGGGTGGAGTGGGCTGGGCCAGGCCCCTCAGCTGGGTCAAGAATGTTAGACACGATCTTGGAGAAGAAAGCAACCCCTTTCCTAACGGCAACCACATCAAGGCTCAGTCTCTCAGAAACCCTCAGCCTTCTAGGTATTTCAGTCCCACTTGGAAAAAGAAGGCAAGTGTGACTCCAAATAAGTTTTGTATTCATTGAATTTTGGAAGAAAATGGCCAATTCCTGTTTTACGAAAGTGAGTTGATGTGCCCCAGCAAACTGCCGCTTTTGCTGAGACAGAAGGCAGATACAAGACCCACTCACGGCCACCGCGGTGTGCACATTTTATTCCCCAGCCGGGGCGGTCAACACACTTGGGAAACCTGGTGAAACAGCCCCACATTGACTGCAGGATTTCTCAGGGTTTCCGTCTGCTAATGGAGAGAGCGCTCCATGTGGGGTCACAGAGGTGGTGCGGCTAGAAGCACCCTCACTGGTCTCACTGCCTCAGTTCGCATGTTCTTTACCAAAAGCTGTGTCCTACGCCCCATTGGGTTAGTTACAATCTTCCTCCTCCAGCCGAACCCCGGAAGGCCCCTCTGACCACTCCAAGTCCTTGTCTCCTTGAAACTCACTCTTCACACTTAACCTTAAAAAACCTGCTTTATCCTTTAAGCATATATATATATATATATATATATATCCTTTGGTCATAAGGTCTTTTAGAATGAACAGATGTTATCTACCAAGCAATTTTAGGGTCACAGCAACTGTGCTTTTTTTTTTTTTTTTTTTTTTTTTAAGAAAGGTGCAGATAGGGATGAAGGTGAACAGGCAGGCGGGTAGGGAGAGGAGGAAGGAAGCATTTTTCCTTATTTTATTTAGTTGTTCATCTTGACTGCCCCCTACCTCTTCGCCCAGGATGTGATCCCGGGTCCTTGGGATGTATGTGGACTGTGCTCAGCTGGAGGTGGTGAGCCTAACTGCTACTCCACCAGGGCAGGCCAAGTAGGCATTTTTCCTACCACTTAGCTGCTATAAAAAGTCCAGAGTCACAACAAATAGCAGATGCTGAAAAAAGTGTTACCTGACAGATATTAAATCAGAAGAGATACAAATCTCAGAATGATATACAACGACAGGGGGAGTGTGTGAGATAAAAACTGGCAAGTCAGCATTAAGAAAGGATGCAAAATGAACAGCGAAGAACACCCTGTCCCACCCTGCTGGAGATGTTTCTAGAAAAGGGTCATGCCATCCCTACACCTGGAGGCTCCAAAAGGAAACGCTCCCCAATAAGAGTTGTCATGAGGTCCCAGCCCCCTCAAGGCTCCACGACAGAGGGCACACCTGGGTGGTGGGGCAAGATTCGGGGCCACCCTGTTTCTAGAATCCATGATTTATCCACCCTGTATACACAGGCCAGATCAGTGTGTTCTGTTTTCCCTCTGATTTGTTTTTTGTTTTATACCCTCACCCCGACTCCCTGGCCAGGTCCACAGTTTTCATAACCTGTGCCTTAGCCACCTGAGCCACAGAAGAGTCCTTCAATTATTTTTTAAAGCACCCTGGTTTGAAGATTTTAATAGTGAGACTGGGAACCCCATGGACTCTAGGTTTCTGCCTGCATTTTCATCATATTCCAGAAGCCAACTTAAATGTACCACTGAACAAGGGCATGAGCCTTGAAGGGCTCTGTTCTCAGTCACAATGTTGACCACATGGAGCCCTTGAGTCAGAGCTCTATTGCATTGTCTCATTTAGTCCCTGAACAGCTCCACCTATGGTCCCCATATCACAGATGAAGAAAAGGAAAAGAGACTAAGCTAGTGAAAGTCAGAGCTAGGCTCAGACTCAGCTTTCTCCCTGCCCACCCTCCCCCTCCTCAATCCCCCAGAGCCCAAAGCTCTGTACTCTTCGACCTCCCTCTGATGAAAGCACATCACCAGGAGACAGGAAAACCAACTGCAGGAAGGTTGGGGGTGAGCGGAGAGAGGCACAGGGAGGGGAGAAAGTGAGGAGGAGAGAGTAGTGTGAGGAAGCTAGCTCTGGAGGTGCATGTGGGATCTGGCTTTGGGTCCAGGAGGCCTCTGCAGAGTGGGAATGAGGTAGGAAAGTTGCTGGTGACTGCTGAGAAACAAGCCACAAAATATGCAGAAGCCATTTCCTCTCTCAAGGAAGATAAACAATGGATTCATAAACAAATTTTACAAAGCTGTCCAGCTATTTAAAGCATTCTGATAGGAACTCACATCCTTTGTGAGCATGCAGAGAATCCTGGAAGAAAGGCCATTATGCAGGGGAGAAGAGAAGTAGAAGGGAATCTGAGAGGGACACAGTCCTCAATCTCTCACCTGCTAGTCCCGTGACACTCCCAGTTACACGCCCTCAGAGACTTGGTTCACTCTTCTGTGAAAAAAGGAATAATGATTCCTGCCCTCAAGGCTATGGTGAAGAAGAAAGATATACTTTCTGGCAATATGGCAGACCAGTTACCCTCAATGACCTTCCCAACTGAAAACAATTTTTGCTGGAGAAAATTTAAGACATAAAAATTATATGCACATTGCTGACTTGGTACAAATGAAAGGATTTCTCCAAGATCAAAAACAAACCCACTGTAGGAACCTGGGAGATAAGCTAGCATCAAAACGGTCTTTTGCCCTGAAGGCTCCTGCTAAACCCCAGAGAGTCTAAGTTTTCTATGAGAGCTACACAGGGTTCAGGAAACAGGAGAAAAAGCCTAGTTGCTCACCGGAGCTGGAACTCCAAAGGACTCCACCTGCAGTGAATGAGACATGCACAACACAGAGGCGACTGAAAGGAAACTTGACCTTGGGCTGTGAGGAACCGTTGGGGGGGGGGCGGGGGGGAATAATCTCTCCTAAAAACTTGTGACCATACACTGGATCTCCTATAAGTTTGCAGTTTAAATTCATGCTAATTATGCAGACAGTATCAGACAGCTTATTAAAGTGATTTGTAAAGACTGCAAACCAACTCAGTGTTTTGCTGCTGTTAGTTTTTGAGCCTCAGATGGACAAACAATAGCTTGATAACACTGTGGTCTCCCTTTCTCAGTATATTGTCATCATTGGTCCAAGAAAAATTCCCCTCTTTGCTTAATTTTGTTGCTCTTCAATTTTCACTCTCATTTTCCTCCTCCTAATACTTACCCATTTTAAAGAGACAAATACGTATCTCTAAAGGTGTATAGTATAGTAAGTACAGTTGTTTTGTAAAGGATGATGTGTTTTCTATTTAAATAAACTGTACGGGTGCTGTAACTTTCAAAAAAACTAAGATCTGTGTTGTGGCTGGTTGTGCCTTTGGACCACTAACAGAGTTACTGCAAATCATTTATGTCTGGAACAACCAATGGCAATCAGGATGTCAAAAGTGTCAATGATACCATTAAAAAAAGCAGCAACAACAACAGAAAAACCAAAATGAGCAGCACAGAAAATAATGGGAAAAAGGCATTCTAAGTACTAGCCATCACAGAAACAATACAACAGGACTTTGAAGATACCAGACTCTGGAATTACCAAGCATGAATTCTATCATCTCCCTCATTGCTACTTCAACACAGGTGCACACTGGAAATACAGTGGATGTGGTTCCAGACCACCACAATGAAGTATCTCAATAAACTAAGGCACATCAATTTTTTTGTGTCCTGGTGCCTATGAAAGTTACGTTTATCAATTACATGGTGAGGAAAGTGCTGGGTGGGTGACGGTAAACTTAATGTATTCAATACAGATGTTGATTTACAAGGATGCATACCTTCAATCCACAGAACGCTGTGACGCAATGTTCCTTTGGTAGCATTAATTGGTAGCATTAATTTTCAAGTTAAGCTTACACAATACTATAGCCCATAAAGTGTGCAATAACTTATGTCTAAAATTACAATGCACACACTCAGTTAAAAATACTTTCTGATAAACAAAGTCAACCAACTGCACTGTTGGAAAATGGCCCTGATAAACTGCTTCAACTCAGGGTTGCCACGAAAGCTTCAATTTGTAGAAAGTGCAGTGTCTATAAAGAGCAATGAAATAAGCATGTCTGCATATTAAAGAAACAGAAAAGATATTTGCAAATATGAGTAAGAAATAAGTGACCAAAAATTTTACCAGATTTTTTTTCTGGGAAAAAAAAAAAAAGGACCAGAACTTCTAGAACTGAAAGGGAGAAAATTCAATGGATGGATTAAAACAGAACAAACCAGTTGGATGAATTTGAGACACAGAATAAATCTGTTCAGTGGAAGACAGATTTGAAGAAATTATTCAGAGATGAAGAGATGAAAACTATGAAAAAGAAGTTAAGCATCATGGAGAATAGAATGAGGAGGTCTACCATAAGTCTAACTACCATAAGTCTACTAAAAGTCTAACCAGAAAAGAGATTCAGGAAAGAGGCTATATTTAAAGATATGAAGGAGAAAAGACCATTTCATAATTGTTGAAAAAGCACTGATGACTAGCTCCAGGAATTCCAACAAAACCCAAGCAGAATAAAGACAATAATTTGGACTTTGTTCTATAATAATGAAGCTGCAGAATTCCAAAGAAAATAGCTTCTTTAACATAGCTAGAGAGAAATGTCAGGCCACTTGTAAAGGAACAGAAATTATATTAACAGCCGACTTTTTGTTTTTAAAGGAAAGGTGCAGGGATGAAGGCAAGTAAGTAGGCAGGAAGAGAGAGGAAGAAGCATTCAATTTATTTACATTTAGTTGTTCACCTTGATTGTTCTTCCCTCTGGGCCTCTGGAAATGAATTAGGATCCTTGGGACTGCGCTCGGCTGGAGGCGGCAGACCTAACCACGACTGAGAGAACAGCTATAGAGTGTCTAACTTCCAAATAAGGAGACAGAAAATGGAATTGGGGGAAGGGAGGCTCCTCAACCAAAAATAAAGAGAAGAAAAAAATGAAAGCATAAAAAAGGTCATAGAAATGAATCCCAACTCATCAATAAGATATATTTATCCTAAATATCTAACATCAAAAAGCACTGCCTTAAAATATAAAAAGCAGAACTTCAGCACCACAATGAGAAACTGACAAATCCAGTGGGAGATTTTAACACACCTCTCTCAATGATTGATAGATTAATCAGACAAAAGCTGAAAAAGACATATTACAGATGATTTGAAGAGCACAATGAACTAACTCATTTCAGTGATCATATATGGAAAACTCTATTCAATAACTAGAGATTACACTTTTTTCAAAGCACTCAAGTGGAATCTTTAAAAGTCGAGAGATGAAATATCAAAAAGGAGCACACAGAAGTGTGATTCAATGCTTATTTCAAATTCTCTCCAAGTATCCGAACAGACTTCGTCTTGAAAGAGTCAGCGGTTCTGTCTTTCTCATCCTTGATGTCACTCCAGAGTCTAACACAGTGACTGTTAGGAGGCTCTTAAGATGTTCTGAAGAATGTATGATGGCGAAGGAGAATGAATGATTCTCTGTTGAGGGAGAAACTGGCAGAGTCAACATACGGAGGGGGATGAGGGGACTAGGTGAGCGGTTCCAGTCTCCATCCAGTGAGAATTTATACAAAACAGAAAAACAGTTATCATGAGGGCCATCTTCAAATCCAAACATGTGGAAGAGTCTTGGAAAGCCCAGTATTTGTAGTTTCAAATGGTAGAGAAGAGACGAACAGACAGAAATTACAGAGAGGCGGAATGCACCCCAATATTAGGAAAAGTTTTCTGTTCTGCACTGGGTGGGAATTGACCTGGCTGATCCTTGAAGGTCCCTTACAACTCTGAGTGGGATGGGAGATTCTGTTGAGTCTGTCTGGGGAATCCCAGACCACAAACTAACCATCCTTCCAATTCCATCATATTCCAGAATTTCCTTCACTTCAAATTCCCTGGATACCCAATCTCTAAAAGATCTGCCCCAGGTCCAGATTCAGGAGGTGGTGGAGGAATACTGAGAATTCAGTGCCCAGAAAGTTGACTCAGTGTGCTTTCTGCTCCAACATCAGCCTCCGCATTAACCAAAACGAGCATGCTTTGCCCCTTTCGGCCGACACGCACTAAGTCTACCCAAATGCCAGTGATCTCCATCCTTCCAGCACATGGCAGGGATTACTAAAACACATTTTAGTTAAAATGAAAATTAAACCTTCCAGGAGGAGGAAGGCAAGCCCACCTTGATCTCCACAGCACAGTGGGGCCTGGCTCTGGGAGCTTCTCCTGTGGCCGGTCAGTCATGCTGTTCTCATGCTGATGGGCAGGTTCTGTGGGAAAAAGAGAAGGAGAGGTCACTTCTTGACTAGTTTGTTCCCAGTTCATCATCATCATTCTGCTGAATGCAGGGAGCTCCTGAGACAGGCTTCACCCATTCTGGGAGCGGGCAGGCATGCCTTCAACGTTTCTCAGGTGCCAGGCAGGGCTTGAAAGAAGGAGGCTACTAAAATGAATAGATACAGTGGATACTCTCAGGAAACAGTCCAGGAAGAGAGAGATGGACATGTGCTTCGTCATAATATGATCTGGTAAATGTTGTGATTTCCCAAAATTAATTCCATGGCCCACCTTCCCCACGAGTGAGCAGCTTGTGATGAGGGAACAGTTAAGTTTGTTTTAACTTCCCATCCATCATGGATGAATATTTATTTTTTTAGGGAAAGCTGAAGCAGAATGAAGGCAAGTAAGCAGGCAGGCAGGAAGAGAGAGGAGGAAGAAACATTCATTTTATTTTTATGTAGTTGTTCACAATGGTTGCTCCCTGTGGACCCGGGTTGAGAACCCGGGTCCCTGGGATGTATGTGGACTGCAGCTGACCTAAGTGCCACTCCACCAGGGCATGCCTAGATAAATACTTTTATAAACTATAATAAAAGTGAACCGTTAGAAAATGAAATGAAAACATATTCAAAAGACAAGCCTGCTTTTTATTGTCCCTCTTAACATCACTCTGTCCAATTAGTTTGAAGGTTTCTAAGTGCTCATCCTCAATCTCTGTACCAAACCCAGACACGGTTTTCAGGCCAGCATCATTCCACCAACCACAGCAGGGGCCATGCCAAGAGAGATTAGTTTATGCAGGGTGCAACTCTCCCCTAAGGTATCTGGGCTGGTCTCTTGGTTCAAAACCAGGACTAGAAATAAAAATGCTGTCAAACTCATCCTCTGGTTTACAGTTTAGAGAGCAGAGAGTCTCTTTCTAGGAAGGAGAGCCACGGAAGGAGGGATTTTGCGAAAATGTGGCTTCGAGGGGTCCCAAGGGAGGCTGCAGCACCAGCATGCTGGGCTCAGGGAACAGTGTGAGGTTCCTGGAAGCTGGTGCTGGAGCTCGGCGCTCCTGCACCCTGACTTCCCAGCTCCAATGTAGCAGCCACCCAAGTGGAAACTACTGCCCTGAATGAGAACAAAGTGTCACCTATTAAAACGAACTAGAATATCTCAGAAAATAAATCATTTCCAAAATGTCAAGAAGGTTGCTGGTGTTCATTTCCTACAATTTAATGCTAGAAAAATGTGTGTTTTTTTTTTAAATTGAGAAATCCTTTGTCTGTGACAGCCAGCTCCAAAAAAAGCCTTTAAATGCCGATTGCCTTAATACTTGAGGGAGAGATTACAGTCATTTTCACCCATTTGAATGTTTAAGAGAGTGTTCGTTCCTCTAAACTCTCAGCTTTTAAGTAGTTCTTATTTTTAAACTTTAAAAAGATAACTCTGCAGAAGAAAAACTTCCCTTTTCAAAGTCTTTTTTTTTTAATGCAAACACACACACACACACACACACGCACACACACACACAGAGCACAGCATACACTCACAGTCCCTGCTTCAAATGCTAAATCATCTGCAATTTGGGAGTTTGTTGCTCATGAAATTCTAGCGATAAGCACATCATAAACATTCCTATAGCAACAGAATGCTTTTGAAATGATGTCAGTAATGTTACCAAGATTGTATGTCATTATCTCTGAATGTTGGTGAAGACAAGGTTATGGGAATAACTGTTTATGTACAAATAAATCAATACAGTCACTGGCAACCTGAATAGCAGACCTCACCAAGAAGCTCAACTATGGCATGGCTGAGAAGCAAAAATGCACATCCCCCAGTTTCCACAAATAAATGCGCCATCCTTACTCTAAACAAGCTCCCTGAAGCAACTTGAATCCTTGGGACTCACCCAACAGGCAACTAGTTGTCTCACAGGCAAGAATTATGCTTTGACAATCACATAGTCACATTTTATTGGTCATATACGACATGTCAGGTTCTGGGCTAGACTCTAGGGCTCTCAAAATAGGTTCTTCTTCAAGGAGAGCTGAATGAGAGAGTTATAAACAGGTCATTTTAATTTCCCTCTCCTGATAAGTGTATATTGGCTGGCATCAGGGTGAGGGAAATGAAGGTAACTAGCTTAATCCATCTCTTCAACTGTCCACCCACCCGACACTAATGCCTAGTATGTATGTGGCAAGTGTAAGGCACAAAATATAGAGTAGTTGAGACCAATGGGCTCCCTGCCTTCACGGAACTTATAGGCTAGTGAGGGAAACCAACATTAGAAATCTGAATAACTTTAATAGTGACGTACTCCAAAGAAGTGTGGCCACTGCGATAATAACCTATGGCAAATAGGTAGACCTGGCATGGAAATAAAGGGTCAGTGGTGCTTTCCTAAGCACACACAGTCATCGCTTAGTATCTGCTGAGGAATTGTTCCAAGACCCCCTCATACACCAAAGCACACCAATGCCCAAGCCCCTTATAGAAAATAGTGCAGTATTTACATATAACCTATGCATATCCTTTATACTTTACATCATTCCTAGATGACTTACAAAACCTAATACAATGTAACCACTAGGTACAGTTGTTATACTGTATTGCTGAGGCAATTATGACAAGAAAAAGTAGCCTGTACATGTTCACTACAGATCGACCATCACAGGTCTAACTGCACAGTGTGCATTTTCCATCAGCAGTTGGTTGAATCCACAGACGGGGAGCCCGTGGAGACAGAGGGCCGATTGTCATCTGTCTTTAAGAATGAATGAGCCCCAAGAATGAATTCCTGGGCAACAGAGTTTCCAGAAAGCAGGAGGGAAGAGACAGAGAAAAGGCATGGCCAGCACAGTGAATTGCCTGTACTTAAGAAGGAGTGCGACCATTCTAGCTATAGGAGGTTCTTTGTGAGGAGAAGGGTTCTTGACTTCACACCAGGCTTCAATCATAGTAGTACTCGGGCAGGCATTAAAGATGTGCAGTCTTTTCAAAGAGGTGACTAAGAAGTTACGTCAGGTAAGCTGAGACCATAAGGTGTATTTCTGCTAAATTCTCCATTAGCCTAAGGTGCCGGGAGGTGGCCCAAACAGTGGCCGCCTTTGCTCTCCTTGTCATTTCCTAACATGTTTTAGGACTCTGACCTGTATTCTTTTCAACAGTGGTAACCGGACTAAATAAAATGTGGCTGGTGGTAAAATTAGCTGTGAGTGCTGACGTGAGACTGACAGTGAGTGCAGGTTCTGGGAGGTGAATTAGCATCCCATTATGAAAATCACTGCTGGAATCTGGTGATGGATGTGCAGTTCACAGAAGATCATGCAATTTCATGCACAGAACATGAGCTTGGGAGCCAGGCAAATCAGGGTTCAAATCTGACCCTGGTCCTCACTGGACATTTGGCCTGGCTCACCTGTCAAATGGGGTTAGCAGTACCTTCCTTACAGGGTCTCGGGGAGGTCAGCGGGCAGGTGGACCTCACACAGAACACAGTGGCTCCCAACAGGCCCCATAAGGGTCAGCATCACTATCACAGCAGACACCGTGACTGCCAGGCCCGCCTTCATTGTAAAAATCAACAGTATCCAGGAAATGACTTCCCAGCTGGAACTGGGCTGCTGGCAGCTTGGCAGAGGAAGAGAAGTTCTGAGAACGCACCGCTGCATGGTCTGTGCCCTCTGGCTCTGGGCTGAGAGCCCCCAGCTGGAAGTCCCCCTCCTCACCAGGGCTGACCCTCAGTGTCACACCTCACCTGCCCCAGGCTCAACCAGCCCAGAATCCAGATGCCTCCCCAGGGCTTCGGGAAAACTCCACCCAGATCTGGGCCGGCAGCCAGCAGAGTTGGGTCCTGATTCCAGCTCCAATATTGCCGACAAGGACTCTCTCTCTCTCTCTCTCTCTTTTTTTAACTGAAGGGATATTGCATTTTGACATTAATTTGCTTTGAGGTATACATAACAGTATTTTTACATTTACATAAAGCACAGTAGATTTACCAATATTCCCCCCCCCTTTTTTTTTTCTCCCTTCATTTACAGTTAATTGCTTTTCTCTTGTCCCTCTGCCCCTTTGATTTTGGTACCCTTTGATTTACCTTTTTGCCACCCACCCACCACTAATAAGAGTCCACAGTTGTTTTGGAGTAGTGTCCTCTCTCCCCCTCCCCCCTCCCTCCGCATTTAGTGTTGTTTAATTTGTCATTCATTTGCTTTCTATCTCTATACACATCATATGAGTATTGAACAAACAGCTGCGTCACAGCAGTGGACTCGAAGACCTAATACAGGCTAGACTTCAGGCCGGCACCTCTATGTATAACAATCCTGTCATCAAGGATGCTGTCACCATTCACAAGAGAGGAACCGGAGGCCTGCTAAACTGTGTAAGCCATACCACTGAGTGGTGGAGACAGAACTTGACACGCCAGATGTCCCCCTCGACTCCATGACCACACTGCTGCCTGGGCCCCGGATTCCCTGCTGCCTTCCACACCACACCGTGGGAACTAAGGGAGTGAAGATTTAAGAGTCCTGGGGTAGAGGGGAAATGAATAAATAGAAATGAAAACTTTAAATGTATCTTCGGGGCCCAAACCAAAGAGGAAGGCATCTCCTCGGCTACAAGGCAGTTGAAATGAGAAGAACAGCTCACCCTGGGGGCAGGGGGTGCATGCGGGGAGCAGACCCAGGAGATGCATGGTGGAGCTGCTGAAACGGGAAGCAGGACCAAATGAAATGCAGATAATCCCTTCCATGCCACCTACCACAAATGAGACATTGGCACAGATTTTTAAAAGGAGGGAGATGGGGAGAAAGAAAATGAGGAGGAGGAAGAATTAAATCTGTAGATCTAATCTAAGCACATCTAAGAAATAGTGTGAAGAGTAATCAATCTCAGTCACTTGGGGGGCCTGTCATCCTGTCAAATGGGCTCTCACCCTGCAGAGACAATGGTGGCATGGGAGATCTAACCTTCAAGTGAGACCTATCCCTCCACCAGCCATGTGAAACCCAACAGCTTTGTAGTCAGGGAAAGAGCCACTCACTTTCTCTCTCCAAACATACCCCCTCTTCTTTTATGTCTACTCCCAGCTCCCTGGTAGTTGAGGAAAGAATAATTCTCATGGCACAAGAGGATGGGGTCCCTGGCTAGATCACTGTTAAGAAAAGGCTGATCAATTAATTGGATGTTCAGGTACCTGTATCCCAGAACACAGAAGCTGGGTCATTCACATCAGTATCAGAACAGCTCAAACACTGAGACCTGATCAGATGGTTTCACTTGGTCTCATGGTAAGTGGACAAGGCCACCATCCTATCTGCAAACTTCTCAGATCTTCCACGCACTTTTTCACAACTTAAGTCAGCTTGTCTTTCAGGTCCTCAGACCTTCAAGCTCTATTCCTACCCCAGGGCCTTTGTACATGCTGATCCAGGATGCTCTTCTAGCTCCTCTTTCAGATTAGAGCTTCACTTAAATTTCATTAACCCTCCAAAAATTTAATTGTGCTTAATTCATTATGTGATTAATAAGCTGGCCACCCCAATCAGACTATAAGTTCTACCAGGGCATGAGCAATGTGTTTTTCTGTTTTTATTAAAAAAAAAAAAAAAAAAAAAAAGCCACTGTGTTCCATTGGCTAGCAGAGCAGTTCTCAGTCCTGACTGCTCATTGAAATCACGTGGGAAGTTTTCAAAACTATGGATTCCTGAGCTTCAGCACAAGCCTATTAAACAAGAAAGGTAGTTGGACTATGACTCCAAGACTGAGAACCACTGACTGAAGGAGGGCAGGGGGGCTTTTATGGGAGAACAATCTTCAGTGGCCAGGGCATTTCAGGAGGACCTTGTCCCCTTTACTGGTATATACAATGTATCGTTCAAATGTTGTTTCCCACCTCAGGCAGAGATAAAATTTGAGGAAATTCCAGAAGAGAGAAACAAAATCCTCATTGTTGGAGAGGAATACTGCTCCCTTCACGAGGTGCCCCACGCAGTCCCCTCAGTGTCCTCTGTCCTCAGAGCCACAGGATGCAGTGACGTGGTCCTGAAACAGATCTACATATTTGGGGTGAAATTCCCTAATTTTTTTGTATGATAATAGGCTCAGCTATACCGTGCAACAGAATGAGAAATTTCACAATAAATGTTATTAAAACAGAAGAGTTCAAAGCCAGTTCATGCTAGGACAGGCCATCCAGGGCCGCTCCAAGCTTCAAGGTGAGGTGTTTTGCAGAAACCTGCCCACAGGCACTGGGGTGGGGATCTCACTCATGGGGCTGGGTCACCTGTGCTGATCTGGCCTTTCCAGGGCTAGCTGAGAGCAAAGTGTCTCTACCCACTCATGTTAAAGGGGAAGGAATACACCGTGGGTGGGTGTGTCCCTGCCAAACTCCACGTGGAAATCCTCATCCCTAAAGGTGATGTACTATGAAGCAGGGGCTTGGGGGTTGATAAGGTCATGAGGATGGAGCCCTCATGAATGAGATTAGTGCCTTAGAAAAGAGACCCCAGAGGGCCACTGCACCCCTTCCACCACGTGCAGACAGTGATGTGCTGGCGATGAACCAGCTGGCCCTCACCAGAGCTGAACAGGCTGCCACCTTCATCGCGGACTTTCCAGCCTCTCGACCTGTGAACTGTGAGAAATAACTTTCTGTGGGTGGTAAGCTACCAGCCTCTTGTATTTCATTAGAGCCGCCTGAATAGACTAAAGCAGTAAGATAAGTGAAAAACAAAAATCCAACCTCTTAAAACCTCATAGGAAATAAGAAATCCAACTTTCAGAGGGGTTTCACCAGCCCAGCAAAAGCTCTGTTCCACCAAGTCCCACCACCCGGTGGGAAGATCATCGCTGGGAAGATCATCGCTGGACCCCCGGTGAGGTGCCCTCCCCTGCACGCAGCGGTTCTCCAACTGTAGTGCCCACAGCGACCACTGGGGGAGTGAAGACAGTCCCTTCACGCCCTTGGTCGGTCATAACGCTGAAGCACGCAGGTGTTGGTGAGGATGTGTGAACATGGAAGTACTTAAGCAGGGCTGGTTGGACTGTAAAAAGGTGCACTGCTTTTGAAAAAGACGGGTGGTTCCTCAAAATCGGTAAACATCAAATTACCATTGGACCCAACCTTTTTACAGCTAGGTGCATACCCCAAGGAACTGAAAACAGGTGCACAAATACAAACATGTTCACAAATGCTCACAGCCGTTCCAGTCATAAGAATCATGAAGTGGAAATGGCCCCAATGCCTGCCAACTGATAAGCACAGTTGATGTATACATACCATGAAATATTATTCAGCCAAAGTAAAGGAATGACATACAAATACATACTATTGATGGATGATTCTCGAAAACATTAAGTGAAAAAATTCAGAGACAAGAGGTCATATATTATATGATTCCTTTTCTCCGAAATGCCCAGAATAAGGAGATCTAGAGAGAAAGCAGAGCAGTGACCGCGGGGCTGGAAGGAGGGCAGTAAAGGTACAGGGTTTCCTTGTGGGGTAATGAAAATGCCTTGAACTATAACAGAATGAATACACTAAATGTCACACATACTTTAAAGTGGTCAATGGTTCATTTTAAGTTATATGAATTGTTTTCTTTTTTTTTTTTTTTAAGGAAAAGTGCAGGCAGGAATGAAAGCGAATAGGCAGGCAGGAAGAGAGAGGAGGAAGAAGCATTTCATTTTTTTTTATTACTCAGTTATTCACACTGGTTGTTTCCCCCTGGGCCCAATACTCGAACCCAGGGGTATGCGGCTTGCTCCTTTGGAGGAGAATGACCTAACCGCTGCTCTACCAGGGCATACGTATGTTACATGAATTTTACCTGAATGGAAAAAAAAAAAGGATTACTCCTGGGCCTCACCTGAGAAACTCTAACACAGCAGGTCTGGGCCAGGCCTGGGGACATGTTCAAAGACCACCTGGGTGGTTCTGACATGGTATTCCCCAATCTGGCCTAAATGGCAGGGATAATTTGCAGTAGCGATGCTTTTACTTAAGGTAATGACAACTGCTACCATTTCCTGGGAGCTAAGTTTGGGTGAGGCACAGAGTCTGCTGCACTGAAATACAGTATTTCAGATTCACATGGCAAAGTAAGAATGATTGCTGGCTTGCTTTGCAGATGAGGAGACTGCGCCTCAGAGAGGTTAAATGACTCACCCAGGCACACAGCTCATTAATGGAGCACCCAAGCCTTTCTATCTGTCAAATTCCAATGGCCATGCTTCCCCATCATCCTACAATACACGGCGGTGGCTCTTCCAGGCAACAGAAGGCCACTTTTGTGCTTACAGGTGCGAGATGCTCTTTATGCCAGAGACTTAGATCATTTGACTCCAAGTGAAGTCCTCAGTATCTCTTGGGAAACGCAGGCTCTTGGTCCTCATCCAGGTTTGTGGAATCACTCTGCTCCCCTCAGATGATTTCTCTAACACAGCATGGGCTCTCTCTAGAGTTGTGCTATCCGATATGGTAGCTGCTAGCCACAAGTGGCTACTTAAATTTAATTAATGTGAAATAAATAAAAAACTCTGTTCTGTAGCTGCACCAGCAGCATTTTAAGGGCTCGACAGTCACATTAGGCCAGTGGCTACCAGAGCAGACAGCACAGACGAGAGCACCTCCGTCAATGTGGAGCATCCCGGTGGTCAGCACTACACGAGGGCAAGGGGTCCCTACTGTGGCACAGACACTCTGGGTGAAACACTTTTTTGTTGGAGGGGACCACTGGGGAGCAGCAGCTCTCAACCTGGGGTGATTTTTGCCCCTACAGTGTCACTGAGCAACGTCTGGAGACAGTTTTTGTTGTCACAGCTGGGGAGTCTTCTGGCATCGAAGGCATAGAGGTCAGGGATGCTGTTAAACCTCCTGTGACAGGGCAATCAAGAAAACAAGGCCCTTGTCCATAAAAGTGGTGGGACAGATTCAGGAGACCAAAGGACACCACCACTCTCCTTTGCCAAATCCAGCGCCTCCAAGAACTGCTGACGATACCAGCAGGTGCCCACATTCATCAAGAGCTCAGAGGAAGGAGTACTTCTTCCCAGAATCATCTATGAAAGAGTAACTAAAATAAAGCCTTTCTACTTCAAATCCCATGGGCCATTTATTTTGGTGTTGGTGTTTGGGAACGTATAATAAGTTCCACAAGAAACCACAACCAGTCTGTTGGATTGAGGTAGACAGACCATTCATTCATGTGTCCAGGCATCTATTAACTTAGAAGCACTGATTTAGCATGTACTATGTGTCAGGAACTCTTCTAGTGTTGGAAACGGAGCAGTAAGTGAAACACACCAGGTCTCTGTCCTCGTGGTGCTGAGATTCTAAGGCAGGAGCCCGAGTGTACAGGTCAATACAGCAGCATTGCAATGTAGGTGTCCATGGATGAAGGAAAACAAACCAGGGGAGGGACCGGTGGGACTCAAGGTCACCTATTTGAAGTGTCCACGGAAGGTCACTGGAAGAGATGATCTCTGACAGAGACCTGAATGAAATGAGATTAAATCAAATAATTTAAAGGACAAGAGAGCTCCAGGCCGAGGGAACATGGAGAGCTGAATCCTTCACTAAACGTACCTGATGGAAGGGGAGAACGAACAGGTGAAGTCAGGGAGGCAGCCAAGGGCCAGGTTGCCGGACAGGAAACCATGGGAAGGCTCTGAGTAGGCAAGAGACAGCCAGACTAGTAACAAGGCTTCTGCAGCCTTCCAAGCAAGAGGTGGTGATGACATATTATTATATAATTAATTAAATCATTAATATTAATACTGGCTCTCTATTTGGCCAGTGCTATTAATATTCTCAGATACATCATGGATAGATCAAGCATCATGTTCAAGGTCCTATGGAAAATGCATTCTGAGTTCAAAATGATCAACCTAAAACCCTTTCCATCCCACTGGGCTTTCAATGGGGATGGTATGAGCTGGTAGAAGACAGCAGGTCAGGGAACTGGGGGTTAGGGCAGATGAACAGGAGGTAAAGAGTATTCTCCAATAGCCACCCCTTTTTTCCAGGCCGTCGGAGAAGAGCAGTTCGAGAGAGGCCTTCCCATCACGATTCTTCCAAGGGCTGTTAGGTAGCAGATGGATGGGCCCCTGCCACTCTGCTACAGGCAGAGTAGAAGGGAAGGGACTTGGTTCTCCTGGGAGGGAGGTGGCTGTGAACAAAAGAGGGTGTGGAATCTTTTTCCAAAGCAGGGGAGGCTCTTCTTCTGGGGTTTCTACTAGGCCACAGCAGCAGGAAGGCCACCCCATTGCCTAGATCCTCTGTAAAATGAAATAGCATCCCTGCCTCTCAGAGTGGTTATGATGAGTCAAATCAGAAAACGCCTTTCTGAAAGTGATGAGTGATGACAACCTCCGGTCATGTCCTGAAGCCTGGACACGCACCGTCCGGGGCAGACCAGGACCCAGTGTCCTGCCCAGGCACGTGGGTCTGTGCACTGCTCCTGTCCAGGTAAGGTCAGATTGCCTCTGGAAGGTTCCTCTCTTTCATTAATTCCATTGTTCAACACACACTTACAGAATCTTAGAGCTGGACATGGTGTTTGGAAGAAACAGAATAAAATGCAGCTCCTTACTCCCCAGAAACATATGGGCAGCAGGAGACATGTAAACAGGCTCTTTAACCCTCCTTTGCCCTCTGGTGCCTGGTGACCATGGCCTAGATACTCTCATGTCTTCAGATTAGAGACATGGGGTCCCCGGCCCCGACTCATCTGCCGGTGGTGTGCAAGAGGCCCTTTGGCAAAGGCTTCCTTCCCCCTCTCCCT
Source organism: Solenodon paradoxus (assembly GCA_004363575.1). Lineage (NCBI taxonomy): Eukaryota > Metazoa > Chordata > Mammalia > Eulipotyphla > Solenodontidae > Solenodon > Solenodon paradoxus. The sequence continues at coordinate 118,469 of RJWH01002261.1, read as the reverse complement.
CCGGTGGACATGGCTCCCAGAGAAATAGAAAATCAGGTGGATCAGAGGCCAGGACACCCACCTGTGACCCCCAGGTCACCACGGGCTCAGCATCGCTCCAGCACGTCCCAAAGAATGCCTTCAAGAGAGGGCCCCACTCTGAGTCATCCGCAGCTGAAGCAGCCAGAAGACCTTGTAAAAATAACTCCAACTATGAGGCTCCTGTATTCATACTATTCACAATACAAAGAACAAAAAGCAGGGCAGGAAGCAGAGGAGGAAAGTGTCGTTCACATCAGTTTTCTTCACATGACAAGCATCCAGGAACGCACTTGCCGAACCCCATCTCTCTCTCCTTGGAGTGATTACATAAGCTGAAGAGAGGGTCTTCTTGGCACTCTTCCAACTCTCCCATCCACCCCCTCCGCCTGTCACCCCCAAACCAAGACTTCTCAGAAACCTCTGACCGGAGTGGGGGCTCAGGATGGGTCCCTGTGAGATGTCTGCCCTTTAAGCCCAAAGAGCCTCTGCTGAGTTCCTGGGGTGGGGGTTGTGGCATCATCACCTTGACCATGTGAGGGAGAACCGATCGGGGAGGCCGGCCAAGGTTGGCCAAGATCCTGATGGCATAAGTGGTGGGCCTTCTTTGGAGGCTGCTGGATTTCATACTGTTAGGATATCTGGGGTGGGTGACCTTGGGAACTCGCCAGGTCATATTCAGGGTTTCCTGGGTTTCAAGAAGGGCATGCTGCTCAATCACTTCGACTTGGTTTTCTGGAAGATTCATCTTTAAGGGTCATGAAGGTAAGGCTGGGGATTTTGAGACAAGGAGGAGAACCCAGTAAAAGGAAAAGCAAAGGAACAATGTGGGAGTAGGGAAAGATTAAAAAAAAAAGGCCCTGGGTGCTAGGGGACAGGCAGAGGTGTGGCCATAAAGCTTTTATTTAGCACTTATGAAACTCGGCCCTGTACACGGAGTCATCAGAGTGGTGGTCCCGACCTCGCGTGGTTTGTGATTAAGAACAAGCTAATAACTACTTTTAGACAAGCACACGTACATAGTAGGAAGTGAGAGTCTCCACCAAGGCAGCGTAAATATAAGTCACACTGAAGTCAGAACTCTGCCTGCTGCTCCGAAAGGAAGAATTATGAACAAATGCATCTCTCTGTGCTTTGTCAATGCCTCTAACCACAAGAAAGCCCGTAAGCCTCGTGCCTGCCAGTGTGTGGTGCCTACGCATGGGACATCCATCGTGTCGGGTCCAAGCTAAAATGAAAGCGAAGGGTACCAAGCTCAACCCTCAGAACACAGGCGCCCAGTGGAGGCAAAGACGCTGTGCTAAGGGTTCACCAGCCTAACTGGGATTAAGAAGGAAATTCTGGACCACGGGGGATCCAAGGCGGGGAGGCCATGGAGGCTCTCTGCAGGCAGACAGAGACCGCAGAGAACTGTTTTTGAGCACTAGTGTCCATGAAGAGTCAAGGCCGGGCCTGGGTGAGCTGAGAGCGGTCACTGTCACAGTGAAGGGACTGCAGAGTGCTATAGGTAGAAGTGGGGAGGCACAGGGTGCGGCCAGTGCAGCTGGCCCAGGACTCAAGGATGAAATCACCCAGAGAAACAGCCATGGGCTGAGGACATGGACTCACATGGGTTGACCAGCAAACCCAAACTCGCCACACCTGGAAGATGCAAATGAACACCTGAGAAGGGCCAGGAAAATAGGGACATTTCAGTCTGGTCTTGAATCTGGGTATTATTGCAGAATGGTTGTTTTCTGCTGCACTGGGGGTGGGGGCACCCAGAAATCAGGTCATATAGTGTCGACATAGACAGCATTTCAGGTTGCAAGCTACTTCATTTCTCTCCAAAGTCAAGGAAGTTCACAGGTCTGCGGAAGAGGCCGCGATGACCCACGACCCTGGCAAGCAGCTACTCCAGGCAGGCCCTGCCCCTTACCCCACCCCACTGGTAATCGCCATGATTCATCCACAGACGCAAGCCCCACCTCGTGGAAAGGGAACCGAGCCGCGGAGTTCATCCGTTAGACACGAGAAAAATTTCTCAGGGTAGAAAGCAGGTCAGAAACCTTCCTTGGTTCTAGAAAGAAGCAAGAATCTTGGAGCTAGAGAAGCCTTTCTAATTTCAGAGAGGGCGTGGAGGGGCGCTGTTCCTGTAACACACGCCCACTGTGAGAATTTTAGTAAAGATATACACACCAAAAAGAAAAGGAAAGCCACTCACCATCTTATCACTTGGTGGGAACAGTCTTCTTTTACTAAACTTTTAAAACACTACAGTTGTGATCATGTTCTGTATTTGATTTTATATCACTTCTAACGTAAGCATTTTATCAGGTTATTAAAAACTGTTTCTATTAGCTCTAACCATTGAATAATAATCCATAATCCAGTGACAATTTTGGTATATTTGCTAATGTTGTGGGAAGCAGGAGCCCCTTATTTCACCTAATATAGGTGCTTTTAAGTGAACCCTGAGCACTGAAGAGAGAAAACTGTCACCATTTTCTGAGTACCTACTACTGTGTGCCAGGTACTCTGCCTCCTATCATGTCAGGTGGCTGTGGCGGGTGGATGTGGGGATGGCTTAATACCACCCTGTCACATGGCAAGTCCTCTCCACCTCACTCTTCTCACAGAAAAACCAGCCCCTCACCTTCCTCATTCAGTTGAGCAAAAGCTTCAGGTCCTATTTAGGTTCAGAGAATGGGGGAAACCCGGGTTCGGTCCTGGGAAGCAGAGGAAACATGGCCACAACCAAAAAGCTCTGGAAAAGTCTTCCAGTGTAGGGATGTGCAGGGGTGGTCAACCACAGCCCCCAGCCCAGCAGCCACCTGTTTATGAAATAAAGCTTTATGGGACCCCAACCACACCCATTCACTTCAATACTGTCCATGGCTGCTTTCAGTCACACTGTGCAGAGGGGAGTAGTTGTGACAGAGGCCCCAGGGTCCGCAAGGCTAAAATTTGCTGACACTGTTTAGAGGTCAACCATCTCCAACATCATGCCCCAGGCCCGCCCCACCAGGCAGCTGAGCACTGTCACAGAGAAGTAGCTGCCCGGCCAGGAGCATCAGTCCCCAGCGCTTCCTGAAGCGAGGTGGGCACGGTGACTAGATCTCACCAAGGAAAAGTGGGCCAAGGGACATGTGTCATTTTCAAAAAGTGGGTGAGCCTTCACTACCTTCTTTTGTCCTGTCCCCCTGAATACAGGGTACCCCAAGGTTCTGCAGTCCTACTTCATTCAATCTTTTTTCATCATTATTGTCCAGGTAAGGAGCTTTTTAAGAGATGTTTTTTACCTCAGTCACTTTCCTCCCTGATTTTTTAATACCACAGATTTACTGTATATTTGTTTATGTACCATAGGTGAACCCCTACTTAGGAGCACTTTATTTAGTTGTTTATCTTGGTTGTCTCCGCCAGCCCCGGGACACAAACCTGAGACCTTGGGATGTGTGTGGACTGCACACAGTCACTACTCCATCACAGCGCGCTTGTACACCCGTACTTCATTGTACAAATTAAGATTTTCTTGGTCCCAAGAACTAATTTTTGCCCCCTCTCGAAGTATGGCATTGCCCCTGTTGAGAAAGTGTGGAGTACAGCTCAGTCACTGGGAGGGAGGTGCCTGGGTCCCTGAACTGTCTTGTGGAGGAGAGCCAGTCACATCAGGAACACCTGCATTTGAGAGCAAGAAATAACTTCCATCATATTAACCTTCTGAAATTTGGGGGGTGATTATGGAAGCTGACATTGCCTTAACGATATTAATACAAGATCTAAATTTGACTGCTATAAAAAAAGCATAGATCAGAGAGACAAGTCATGCTATAAACAGAGAACCTCTCCTGAATCCTAAGGGAAGTAAATTTAGGATTAAAGCTTCCTAATTTAGATGGAGTTTTTAGTCTGTTAGCTCTTCAAGTAATACAGGCTAAAATTTTACACAGATTCAAGAAAAGTTGAGGTTAAATCATGAGATGGACAAGAAATTAACTGCATTCATTTATAGCACCTTTATTCAGACACATCACCACCAAGGAAAGAGAGAAAGAATTAAAAAGAAAGACATATTTTCAACAACAGAGGGAATAGGTGAAGGTTACTGTTGAAAGAGGTGGGGACAATGTTGTGGAAAATAGACTAAGAAAGATTAGATGAGCTGAAAAGGGGATTATATAAAACCTGAAGTCGTAAAAGTTGGTTCCACCAGAGGTAACTTACAGGCAGCTGGTCACCTTTTCCAAGCAAAAAAAGTTGAATGTCCTCTGAAAAACTGAATGGACCCACAGAGAAAAGATGAGATCTAGGAAGCACTAGAACTAACATAGTACAACAGAATAGGAAAATCTCAGACGTGTAGCAGGCCTGCAGAGTAACCAGGTCAAACTTGAGAATGGAGAGCTTTGGGAAGAAGACAGAATACTTCAATATCCAACTAGCTAAGAAGCTTGGGAGGGAAAAAAAATGATAACATAACATCAGATTATCATTTGTCTGTTTTTTTTAAAGGAAAACAGTGCATCCTAGTGGAGCAGTGGCTGAGTTTGTCACCTTCAGCAGAGCACATCCACATATACTCCAAGAACCTGGGTTCTTATCCCAGGTGGGTGGGGAAGGGATGAGGGATCAAATAAGATAAACAACTAAATAAAATAAATAAAAATGCTCTTTCCTCCTCTCCCTTCCTTCCTTTCTATACCTTTCCTTTAAAAAGAAAAAATAAAAATAAAGGAAAGGAATGACATACTCTTGGAAACACACACACACACACACACACACACACACACACACACACAGAGACAATTCATAATTTGGCTCTAAAGAGGATAAAAGATCAGGCATCAGGTTCCGGCAAATCAGTGCATGAAGAGCAGATGCAGTATGTGCGTGCAGGCACGGCCTGTGTGAATGGTAAGAACGACAAGGTGGAGGAGGCAGCCCATCCAAAGGAAGCCGCCACCAGCAGTGTTCCACATGGGAATTCAGATCATATGTGCTAGATCTTTCACCTTTTAAAACAATATCCCCAACTAAACCTTTTATAAAAACTCTCCCTTTTCTAAAATATTGGCTGAGACTTAAAAAAAAAAGTCACTAGGCAAATCAAACAAGTATGTCTGAAGGTGGATTGTCTATGCATAACATCTTTTATACATTTACAATAACATAAACCCCATCTGCTGATTTTTCACTCTTTATAATCAACATGCAGATAAAGCAGAGAAGATTTAATGGCAATTACAAAATAAAAATGTAAATGTTATCACCCATAACTATGTAAAAAAAGTAACAATAGAGACAACAGAAATTGGAAAGTGGAAGGCAGCTGCGGTAAGCACAGTAATATCTTTATTTTATAGAACAAGGACTCAAGAGATAATGTTGTTAATGAGCAAGAAATATGATAGTAAGAATCTTACCCATAAAGCTAGCCAAATAGAGGAACTATAAATAACGATGCAAGTACGTCGTGAGGATGTGGGGAGGGGAGGTAGAAGGTATAAGTCAGCTAAATCGTCATCTATCATAGCAGGAAGTAGATAGTTTCTAAAATAAGAGTAAAATAAAAGCACATTATTTTAAAATATGGAGGTAAATGCCAGAAAAGAATAATTAAGTTTAATTGAAAAAAAAAAACAAACCTGAAAGAATCCATGACTGTTTCCAAGGGACTGGAATTAGGTTAGGAAGGAAAGGGACCAAGAGACTATTATTTTTTATCATAAGCTCTTCTGAATGTGCCCCCCATGCCTACAAAAAAATTTGTAGGAAAATGAAACAGATCAATCCATGGGGTTGATTACTGGCAGAGCCAAGCCTGCAAAGCTGACTCAGCAAAATCCTACAGATGGCCTTCAGAAGGGTTTCAGGAAACTTAATTTAATGAATGGCAGTTAGAGACAGGTGGAGAGGGTTAAGGGAATCAACACTAGATGGGGAAGTACCAGCAAGACGCCCTTTCCACCCCTAAGTCTGAAGGGCAAGGAGAGGGAACTGTGTTCCTGGGGTTCGGTGAGCAGAAAGCACTGGAAGGGCTGGCAGCTGTAAAACACAGCCACTGTCAGAAATCATAGAAGGCAGCAAGGGAGCAGAAGGACTAATGCTCAGACCTCTTTCCTCCTGTTTTTGGATCTCCTACTGGTGTCTCTTAATAACAACCACACTTAACCCAGAAGGTCCAGCAAAGAAGCCCAGCTGGCGCAATCCACGGGGGCTAGCCTCACCAGACACAGTCAGGCAGAGACCGGATCTGGGAGGAGGGGGCTAACATGCTGGGACAAAACCCAGCACATACTCATACTCTGTTACCTATCTGCAAGGTAAAAAAAAAAAAAGAATTAAATCAACTACACAAGTCCCAGGGTGATAATCTTGACCTTCCTAGTTCAGCAGAACTAGAAGGTAGCCAGGAAGCGTGGTAAACAACGTGCAATCTCCCCCAGTTTCTGTTAGTGCACAGAGCCGGATGACTTCCACAGGCAGGCCTTGCATTTAGTCCCAGAGGAGAACCAAGATGTATGACACAAAACAACTATGAACTTAACAACAGGAATGAGACAACCCTTAACTGAAAGCTAACAAGGTGGAGTGATGAGTAGTCAACAGAAAGTGTAACCATACATGTCTCCCCGGCATTCCTGAACAGAGGAGACTGGTCAGCCCTTGAAAGGTGAGTGGAAAAAGGCAGGAGAAGGCAAAGTGTGAGACATTTGGGGGCAGCAAGCAGGTCCTCCTGGTCATAGGGGAAACAAGACAGGATGATCAGCAGGCGGGCCAGCAGGCCAGGCCATCCAGTGGAGAGTCAAAGGCAGGCTTGAAGCTGTAGGGACATACATGGGTGGAAGATGATCCAATGTCAAAGAGAAAGAAGGTGGGAGACTTGGTCCGAGAAAGGGCTTGATAATCTATAGAAGAATGAGAGGGATCGAGGAAGGATGGACAAATGTAAGTAACCACCTAGTTTTTCTTTTATGACTCATCTACAAGGTCAGTGCCTCTATTCAGTTTTTCTTAGCCAAGCCCTGCCTTTCCTAGACTTCAGTTATCTGAGCTTGAACACTTCACTTAACTCATGTTTCCTGCTCTTGATATATAAATCCTTCAAACACAAGAACAGTGATTTATTCATCTTTATAATCTCATACTCAAGCTCAAGGCCTGACCCCTAACTAGGGCTCCACTGGGTGGGTAGATGCAGGGATGGATGGTTGGTGAATGGGTGGTGGATTGACAGTGGATGATGGGCTAAGGAGGCCTGCATGAGGGTGGGAGCAGTAAAAATGAATGAAAGAGCAGAATCAACAGAATCTGGCACCTGGATACTTCCCAGGGTGTGCAGGCCTGATGCCTGTCTCTCTTGGAAAGTGGGAGATTATAACATGAGTGCTTTATCACTCTGAAAATATTCCCCAGCTTGTGAGGGCATGTTTAGTTATTAACAGATCGCGCAACGAATCAGACACAGGAAACAAACCATGAATGACAGAACAGTGGGTGGTGCCCAGGGCAAGAACCAGAGACCAAAGCTCCCTCTTAACATATTATATAGGGGATGGGCTAGACACATTGGCTGGCTTCTCTAAAAAAGGTTTGGTCAATCCACTCTTTATAAACCATCTCAAGAGCATGACAAGGAGCAAGAATTCCTTTCACAGGGCTGTTTCCCCTTCCCACACCAACATCTCATCTGTTACCCTGGGTTTGCTTTTCACTAATCGTCTTGGCAAAAACCAGAGAAAGCAAAACAGTGCTCTTGCATTAGCTTCTAGAATAACACCAGCTGTCAGAATTGAGCAGCCAAGCTGGTAACCTAATGACGAGTAAGAGCAATTTCCTTCAAAGAGCAATTACCTTCCACCTACAGGTAAGGGATGTTTGGGCTCCTAGACCATCAAAGTCACCACTTCCAATCAGATTGGACCACTGTCCTAACTACCACAGTCCTACTGACCACTTATGTGAGCGAGCACAGCATTGCTTAACATTGTGGGCCAAAAAATCTAGCTAGAGTATCAAAACTGATGTGGGAATCCCTGGATACTGCAAAATGACTACAAGTAGGGGAAGAGGTTGGAATCTGTTAAGAGCATATCACCTCAGGACAAAGACGAGTGTGCGGGCTAATTCTCTACTTTCTCTTCAACTAGCTCAGAAGAGAGAATATGTTCGCTGTCACCTAGTCTCAGAGTGAAGATGGGTAGTGACACCCTGCATCTGGTACCACATCCCAAAATGATTTCGCCTATAGCTCTCCCACCAACAGAACCTAGAGGACTTGCCGAGGCAGGTTCCTTGGTGCCTGTTTTACAGGTGGGAAAATTAAAGCACAGCAATCTGTGTAAAGCAGCTTGTCCCAAGGTGTCAGAGAGGTCACTGACCCAGCCTGGGCTGGGACACTGGCATCCTGACAGCTGAGCACATCAGGATGGTGACTTAACTCATTCTTGTGTCCCCAGATCTTAGCACAGATGGCCTGTAGTAAGTGGTCATGGTCTTTAAAAAGTGCTCAAAACATTTTACTGAACAGGACATTTTGTGCCAAACTGCTATTTTAGTCTCTCAGGGTTTGATTCCTTTACTTATAAAATGGAAACAACGATACTCTTCTGGGAAGTTTACTGTGAGGATCCAGCACACTCAAGCATGCAAAGCTTTTCCAACATCGCTGGGCGCAGGGTGGGTACCTCCACATCAATGACGTATTACTCTATTGTTGATGTTGTAACTGCTGAAGAAAGGAGAACGAATATGTAAAAGTGTGGGGGCGGGGGAGGGAGAGCTACTTCAGCAGCCTGCATTGTGGGGAACGTCTTTCTTAAGAAGGACCCTGGAGCAAGACTGAAGGGAAGAAAAGGAGTCAGTGCTGTGACCGGGCTGAGCTGGGCCAGAGACTGAAGGCAAAAGGTGTGGAAGAGCAAAGCCTGGAGTCACCAGCTGCCTCACCCGTCCCAATTCCTGTCTCTAATGTCTTACAAGGAAATGTGGACTTATCCATCGGAAGAATCATCACACACAAGTCAGTTATCAAGACTATGCTGAAGCTTCTGCTAAAGCATCTCAAACAGGTTTGAAGTACCCACTTTGCTGAAAGCTATAAAACTGAAAAAACCCTTCCGTACTGTGCAGACATTTCTAAACCAATCTTATCTCTAGCCCATGGATGGCTGGCTGGGGAAAATGAGGCTCCAAGTGCCCTTGATCTTGAAAGTTCCCGTCAATGCTCAGGAACAGCCGCTGAGCCATTCAGCAGCACCCACCCCCAGGGCCTCCTTCCTGAGCAGGTCCCCCCAGGAGGCAGTCAATCCAGTAGGTACGGGGAGAAGACAGACTGGCAGGTAGAGCCACCGCACTGAAGCAGGGCTGTCCTGCATCTTTTGAGACTCTTCTCTGCTATGAGCACAGGAAGCCTGAGTTGAACCAAGTCTCATGGGCCCTGTCAAGGCCTCGCCCCACTTGTTTTGTCCTGACTTCCTTTTAGGCTCAGTCAGTCAGAACAGATTTGGACAGGAGCAGACCCTCCTCTTAACCACAGGATGCTGGTCAACACTGCCCCTGGAGGCCAGGTTTGAGTGGTAGGTGGGGCTTCCCGGGATCAGCAACCATGCTTTTTATCCACATCATAACCCTATTCACCCTCTGGCTCTGGATCACGCCCATGTGAGGCAGGTCGTGGGACACCCTGTTACTGGCACCCCAGGTAAGAAATGTGCAGTGCCTCACAGGGACTGCCCTTCCCCAGGGCTAACCTCCTACTCCCACCATGGCTAAGCGGGCCCCAGAAGAATTTTCAAGGGTGACCTGCACCTCCTTCTGAGGTCCAAAACCTGGAGCTCAGTCACAGACACATGAGCAGCTCCTCCATCTCTCAGACCCCAGCAAGTGAAGAAGTAAAGGACACCAGGAAGCCCAAGGTTCAGCTCATTCTCGAAGCACACCACAGGGGCAAAAGATTGATCCATTTTACTGTTTAAAACATACCGGTTCCATATATACACAAAAGAAGATAAAATTAAATGTCAACAAAATGAAAAAATAATTCACCATATGCACATTAATATCCTTAATATAAAGAAAGCTCAAAATCAATAAGAAAATGATAAATAGATGAAGAAAAAAATGAGACAAGGCAATCTATGAAAGAAGGAATACAAATGGCACAGATACATGAAAAATTGTCAACCTCAGAAGAAATCAATAAAATGCAGATTAAAAGAACTATCAACTTGGAAAAGATTTTTATGTCATACTGCAGTGTTGGCAAGAATGTAGAAGAGACAAGCACACGTGCGTGCCGATGATAAACTGACCAGTATCTATCAGTGAATGCGCATGCACTCTGACCCAGGGATCTATTCTGCACAATGGTCCCCATTACAGACACAAAATACATGTTCAGAGACAGAGTACAGAGAAGCAAGCACATTCACAGACTGCTAGTGGGAATTTAGCATTATGCGTCTTAAAATAGTATATATTTTCTTTAAAGACGCAGGCCTGCAGGCGAGTAGGCAGGCAGGCAGAAAGAGAAAGGAGGAAGCAAGATTTTATTTATTTGAATTTGGTTCATCCTGGTTGTTCCCCCAGACTCCAGGTCTTGAACCTGGGTCCTTGGGATCCATGTGAACTATGCCTGGTGGCTCTCAGCTGCCACCAGGGAGCCAAATTTTACATATTTTGTGACCCAGAAATTCTACTTAAGGAAATTCATCCGTAGGAAATCATCATGAATATATCTAAAGATTCCATGATAAGGACGCCCGAACGTTGTTTTTAATGGGGAGGTAATGGGGTGGGGGCAGTACAATACAAATGTGCAGAACTCAAGACCAGATAAACAGAAAAGCACAGACATAGCATAAGACACTATGAAGCAATTCCAAATTATGGAGCCCTTCTGTTAAAAAACGGATTGAAAGCATGTGTTTATCTCCTTTTCCTTTTAAGACTCCAATAAAATGAGAATAAAGGAATTTTTTAATCATATAAACTTGACATTGAAAAGAACCAGAAAGAGGCAATTAGTAACAAGTTATAGAAAGATACCAAGTGGACAGGAGGAGTAACTGAGACAAGGCAGACACTCACAGAGAAGGATGTGAGCTGCTCTGTAAACTCGAGGGTGAGAGGCAAGCATGCCATGGGTGGTGAGGAGCAGAGAGGATGACGAGGCTGAAAACGGGGATACACCGGAAGTCAGAAACCGGAAGTCAGACACACATACATACTCTCTCATTCACCCGCTTTCTCCCAGCTGCTTGCACGTTGCAGGTAGGAGACAGGCAGTTCCTTCTCAGGATTAACTGAATGAAAACAGGCCACCCTCAGCAGTGGGCGTTTCCACATGGATCACCCAGAGAACCTTCCCAGCTGTCAACCACTAAGTCAAAGGGACAAAGGCACAGGAAAATGAAGGGCTTCTGGATGCTGTAGCAAATTGAGCAGGGTGGGGAAGGGATTCAGAGCACAGGGTAGGGTCTGATCTTAGACAGAAGGAGGGCATCTCCATGGGGCATGGTGCTGGGTGCCTCCCAGCCGGGCGCTGATGGCCACTCTTAAGAGTCCCAGGTAAAGCTGGACAAGCATGATGCCAGGGACACATGTAGCACCAGCCCACATAAGCCACAAGGACAGTCCCGTGTGCTCTCAGCTTTCCTGCTTCCCTTGATTCTGTCAAAGAGCTGGGAATAGAGTTTGTTTCCAGGGAGTAAAAGAATGTGCCTCTAGCTACTCCTTTCCTGGAAAGTGAGTAAATGTTCTCAACTCAGCATGACATTCTGGCAAAGAAGAGACCCAGTGAGAGATGAGGTGAGGTGCAGTGTGTGGGACAGAGCCCAGGCTTTTCCCCCTCCAACTTTTCTTGAGATCTCTACAGAGAGAGAAAGAGCAACAGCTGAGAAAATACTATCCATTACAGGATTCCCTTGAACAGTCAAGACTCTTCTAGAGATGAAGCTCAAGGCAAAGCCACCTTACCTCCTTGGGTTGCAGTTGATACTGAAAGAGAAAGAGGCCTCACATGGATGGGGGTTGAGGATAGGAGCATCTCTCCTCTCCTTTTAGACAAGTGTCAACTACCCAAAGGGTGGAACGGCTCCATCTAAAGGCAAGGAGGCCAGTCTTACTGAGGAGTCCTCCCTCCCCATCACCGTGAACCTGACTTCTCTTCATGTATTTGGAGGGCTCATTCCTTGGAATCTGTCTAAGGAAGACTTCTCCCACCAAGCCATTTTAATGACGGTCAATATTTGTTTTCCTCTCACAGTGTTTGTTTTTTCTAAGAATTTCAGAAGGCTGTGTCCTGGTCATTGAGATTTAGGTCTAGACGAGAAAATGGACCTAGTCGGGTGAGAGGAGGGTCTTCTACAGAGACATTGGCTCAGTGGTGCCACCATTTCTGCTGAGCTAGGAGGAAAGGAGAAAAATGGGCCTGCTCTCCATACTTTATTTTTTCCCAACGAATCTGTATCTAGAGGTGTTAGGGGCTGTTGGAAGACAAAGAACCAATCCCAGGAGATCCTAGTAAGTGATGGGGTTGGAGGTTAATACCAAAGCCGGGATTGGGGGGCAGCAAAACGATCTGGCTTCCCGTAGCCCCGCACAGAACACATCAGAGTTAAGTGCTTGTTTCTTAATAGTAACCAATCCTATGTTGGCTGATGCTACTCAGATGGTTCCTGAGTAAAATGATCAGTAAACGAAAGTGTGTCTTACTTTTCACAAGCGTATTTCACTTCTTCCTTTTGTCTTTTTTGGAGTCCACAGACACCGGGGAGCTAGGTCGAAGAAACGTTTTGGGGCGCTCACAACTGCAATCAGGGCTTACAGCATGGCTTACGTGAGAAAGTTACCATCCTCCTGCTGAGAACTGAATCGGGTGTTTGGGGTGTTTCCCAAAGGCCCTGAACTGTGGTTCTCTCAGGCGCCCAACTCTTGCTCACTTAAGTTCCCTCCTGCTGGTGCTCACTTTGAGCATGTGCTTGTGGCAGCAGCTGCCCTTGGCTCTGGTGGAGCTGGGAAAGGGTTCTTCTTGGCTGAGAACTGAGCTGGGTCCCTGAGCAAGGGTGCAGATTTCTTGCAGGAAAGGTGATTCAGTGATGGGACGCACCCCCAACTCCCAGTTCCAGTTGGCACAAGGAGCAGAAAATAACCATGAGATCCAAAAGGGGCCCCATTACTGACTTCAGCCTCCATGAGAGGAAAATACAGGAGCCTCCAAGGACCACATGGGCCCCTTGAGTGCTTACTTAACATGAAGAGGAAATTGCCCCACAGACACCCACCAACGGATGCAGATGCCGAGGCCAAGGGCAATGACGAATCCCAACGGCTGCATCTGACCACCTCCAGGTCACAGTGAAATGGAAAATTTCAAGGATATAGAAAATACATTTTTCTGTTAGGCTGGCAGTCCTAGGTGGGCTTTTAGCTGAGGCTACTGACAAGAATCAACTATACAGACATATAGTTCAAAGGCAAATATTTATCTATTAATACATAAATATATAAAGTAGTGGTGGAGCCCACTGAGCAGAGGTGAAAAAAACTTGGTGACTTGGTGGAGGGTACAGTGTGTTGACATATATCTGAGGAATGGGGAAACTGCCTATAAGGGGAGTTTATTTTATACATATGAGTTTATTTTAATGCATAAAATCAAAGTTACTGGAATAAAAAAATTTTTTTTTAAGTGTCCTCCAAGGTCATTGTCACCTTCCCCCAATGCCATGGAACTAGTTATAGGAGAGTGGTTTGTTTGCTTGTTTGTTTGTTTTAAAGTGGAAGGCAGGCAGCAGACAGGAATGAAGCGAGAGGAGGAAGCATTTTTATTTATTTAGTTGTTCATTTTAGTTGTTTCTTTGGGTCCCAGGCTGAAAACCTGGGTCCTTGGACTATGTGAAGACGGCTCACCAAGTAAGGGCGTAACCCCTGAGCTGCCAGGGTGTGCCAAGAGTGGTGTGTTATTGCGTAAAGAACAAGTGTATACAATAAAACTAACTTTTGAAAAAAAAAAAAAATTACAGCTGCGCCCTGGTGGCTTAGTGGTCTCGGACACCCTGAGAGCAGCCCCACATACTTTCCAAGGTCCTGGGTTCCACCTCAGGGGTGGGGACAACAAACAATGTGAACAACTAAATAAAAATAAAGTGTTTCTTCTGCTTCTCTCTTTATGCTGCCTTCTTGCCTTCATTCCTGCCTGCACCTATCCTTTAAAAAAAAAAAAAAGACCAAAAGCATATATATGCAGAGACGGAAAGAGACAGAGACAGGAGACAGATGCCTATCTATGTATGGAAACGCCCTTTTGAGCACACACGTGTGTATGTGGGGCCAGTTATGGCAGCTTAAGAAGGAAACCTAGATGCACTCTCTCCTTCCTGAATGCAATCTCAGGCTCCTCAAGCAACTACCATCAAGATCACCCTGTTTAAAATTTTAAAGCAACTCAAGTCCAAACTCTAACATTCCCCACAGTGACATTACCTAACAATATTACACAGGCCAGTCTCGTTACAGGAGAGAATTGCTTGGATGGGCCGAGTCATGGCAAGATTTTGATCTGGTTAGGAAAAAAGTCTATCTGGGAGCTAATCCTATACTGCAAATCCTCTGGCTAGGCCTGACCCCTTAGCGTGGTCACTGTAGTGAAATGAGCTGGCTCGGAGTTGGCAGCTGGGCTGACCCGAGAGGGGAGAGGCTGGAGCACATCATGGCTCTGCTGTGGTCCAGGGCCACCGCACTCCACAGGCCCAGCAGCTCTGAAGTGGAGAGGGAGAAATGGGGGCTTTGGTGGGGGTGCTCCTTCTGATGTTTCACAGCTGTGAGTGAGCCATCAGCTGAGGCAGCAGGGCACCAAGATGCCCCCCACCCTGTGTACCTGAGTGACGCATCATGGGGAACAGAAAGGAGCCCCAATTTGACGGAGCTTGGCTCACTCAGCGCCATCACTGGCGAGCTGCTCCTGTCTCACGTGTCTTATCACTCACAATGATGTGAATCTGACACATGAGCATCAAGGCTGGTCCTGCTGATTACTATTAGGCTGTATGGCACACTGACCATAGAAAGAATTACAACTGGCCTAGCTCCCAGACAAGCAGCTGTGGAGACGAAAAGCAGAGAGGAAGTTATTGGACAGGGCAGGGAGGGGGCACTAGGAAACAGAACTCTTGGCTCACCTGGCACTGGGAGCCAAGAGCCCAGAAGTCCTACTCCCAGGTGCTGGGGGCTAGTCCGAGGTACTCCCTGGTTCGGCAAGCAGCTCCTGGTAGGGCACCTAGCTACATAAGCCAGGGGCACCGGGAGCAAGAACAAGCCTTCCAACGTGCCAGGCATTCTTAGGGGTTACATGTATATCAACGCATTTAATTCTCACAACCACTCTACCAGGTTACATGTTATTTGGCTTATTTTTCAGATGAGGAAACTGAGGCAGTAGGAGTCTAAATAAGCAGATTTGTACCCAGGCAATCTGCTCACCTGTGGTGGCCAGGATCTGTACTTCCACACAATTCTGTAAACTGTCAACATGAGTGTGCATACCATTTATTGAAAGCCAGTGATGCACTATGTCTAGACACTGTCATGAGGATTAGCTCTAGAACTCTGTCTTCTCCTCTCCTTCCCAACTTCCCTGCCAGCCCGTGTACCACCGGCTCTAACTCCAGATCAGCTACCCCGCAGCCAGGTCCAGTCCTCAATATTCACGGACCTGTCTCCCTCTTACTCGTCTCCCTATCAATTTCCACAGCTCTATGTGATTTCTCTGTCTGTTTACTTAATACATGTTTCTCTTTCTGGCTGCACACCAAGCCAGTGCTGTCTAAGAGAACTCTCTGCAAAGGTGGACACGTTTTATGTTGGCACCGGCCAGTGTGGCAGGCCCGAGCCACAAGTCCCTGCGAGTGCTGGAAATCTGGCTAAATGCAACTGATTTGGCAGGGAGGGCTGAAGTTTGGATTTCATTTCATTTAAATTAATTTAAATGTAACATCCATAGGCTACCTGTGGCTGCTCTGTTGGACAGTGATGGCCTAACCCTCAGGAGGGCCTATTTGTCACTGCAACACCCAGAGACTATAAATATTTAGATGAATGAATGAGGAATGAACAAATACATGCACAAATGCAAACGCACTCAAGAGGAAAGCTGACAAGAAAAAAGAAACAGGGTCGGGAGGCGCCACATTCTTCTCTTCTGTTTCTCCAGGATGCCTGGCGACCTGCTAGCACTGCCACCTGACCACACGCCCTGCCCCTGTGTCTGAGGCGCTCTGAGGCGCTCTTGGGCGCAGCTCCCTGGCCCACCTCCTGTGACTCTTAAGTTTCATGAAGACCGGGAGCCATATGTGCACAGCCCCACTCCCTAGTCCACCTGCTAAAGATGCACAAGTCATCATCTACAAGTCATCATCTGTCAGAAAGGTGATCTCAAAGATGGGATAATCACCTCCTTCAGCACTGTAAGCCCTGCATCGCTTGTACCCTCTTTGGGGTTCCCCTCTCACCTGCATGGAATGGGGCAGAACAAGTGAAAATGGTCCTATCAGGATGCACCTCTGTGGCTAACAGGCCAGCCATATAAAATCTATGGATCTGGGCTGGAGACCCAGGATTGGGATTAAGAAACAAAGACTGTCCTGTCAGACCGTCTCTCTCCACACCTGGCTGAGATGCTCAGCAGGAACAGTGGCTGGTGTGGCTCAGAGTAAATTCACAGCTCCCCAGAGTGGGCAGGCAGCAGGCTGGGGTCAAACTCCCATGACAGAGCTAGTGAAGTCGCATAGGCCAGTCTCAGCAGCTGGCGCTCGATGATGGTTCAGCTCATATCTATTAAGCTCCTACTGCATGGAAGTTGAGGTTATGGTGGAAGGTGGAAAACAAGCATATGAGAGTTTTCTTCCCTTAAGGAGAGAAACTAGGAGCAACAGGGTCCTCAGGGGTAAGGGAGAGCGGGCATCCGGAAAGGGAGGAGAAGAAAGGGAGTGAAAAGGCTACCAGAAAAACTCCAGCTCCTGAGGCATCTTGAGCTGCTCCGAGGAAGTGTGAGCAGCGAGGAGCCTGGGACAGGCGCTGACATACTGATCTCTCTGCTGTCCAGAGAGGTGCTGCCCAGGGACCAGGAAAGGCAGGGGGCAGACAGCCAAGAGACCCAGTTCAGGGAAGGACTGGACCAGCTCTGTGCAGCCCATGGGACATGGGCCATCATGTTCTCAACTTCTCCAACATTCAAAGTACCTCTTTCCACCTAGACTGTTTCTTTTGAAAAATCTGGATTCAGGTTCTAATTCTGTTCTGGTCCTCAGAGAAACTCAAGAGAAGTGAGCTATAGCAGGTGTGAGACCCCTGTTGGCTGTCAGTGAGCCCATCTTATTGAGTTCCACTTAGAGGACAGCTGAGGTCCCCATTCTCAAGGCCCACCTCGTCTATTCGGAAAGGGAGCATGTGCCAACCACCTGCACTGTGGGGGAGAGAAAGCATGGACAGGCATGTGTGGTGTGAGAGCACACTGCAGAGGGAGAGTGGCATCATGGTGGGGACTGCAAGTGACTTCATGGAGACATAACCTCTGAGCCGAATCCTGAAGGGCGTACAGAACACACACAGTGCAAGAGCAGGTCCCCCACGGCTCCTCAGAGAAAGTCCAAGATCAGTGGTTCTTAACTCAACTGCACATGAAAACTCACCCTAGGAGCTTTTAAAAGGGACAGATGCCCAGACCCTGCAGAGAGTTTGATGTAATTGTTCTGGGATGGGGCCCCAACACAGGTATTTATAAAAAGCATCCCAGGATGGAGAGTGGAAATTCTTGTTTCCTGGGTGCTTATTAGAAATGCAGAGTCTCAGGCCCCACCTCAGAATTCTTGAATCAATCAGAATCTGCATTTTAACAAAAGTCCCTGGTGACCCATGTGCACACTAATGTTTGTGAAGCTCTGCCCAGCACAAGAGAGAAAGAGTAAGGAGGTGCATTTAAACTAAATGGCCTCTTATTATTTTCTTTATATCAAAATCATCTTGCCCATGCTGTGAAAAAGTTTCAGGACCCAAAACAATCACTCCATGGCCAAAAGCAGAGCGGGTCAAGCACCAGTTCATCCTGGTGGCTTGGAAGATGAGCCCATGGCCTCTGGCCAATGCAGTCCACACGCATCCCAGGGACGTGGGTTTGTGAACTGGGGTCCAGGGGACAAGCAAGTTGAACAACTGAAATACAGTAATTAAATGCTTCTCCCTCCTCTCTCTTCCTGGCTGTCTGCTTGCTTTGGTTCCTGCCTGCACTTTTCCTTTAAAAAACAACAACAACAAAACAGATCTGTGGATCAGAGATCTGGTCTCCTCTGAGCTCCATGGGGAAAGGAGGGTCACACCGTATAGCAAAGTCACAGAAAGAAGAAAGAAACTAGAGGGCCTGGGGCACCAGTGTTTCTGATCAGATTAGGGTTCTATGAGGTAATGGGAAGAAAAAAGGATCTGGGCCACAGGATGTGAACAGAAGATACAAACATGCACAGACACACACAGAGGCATGAAATTTAAAATGGCACTCAGGCGGTTCAGACGTCCAGAGCTGCTTCCAGGGCGCGCCCTGTAGAGTGGTGGTAGGCTTATCCACATACATCCCAAGGTCCCGGGTTTCCCTCCCAGGGTCAACCAAGATGAACAACTAAGTTAAAAAAAATGTTTCTTCTTGCCTGTCTGTCTCTGCTGGCCTTCATTCCTGCCGGCACCTTTTCTTAAAAAAAAAAAAAAAAAAAAAAAGGAAAAGAGCTATCAGAAGCCAAGATCCTAAACTACTCAGATTTTAAAATGTATTTTATTGAAGGAACACTCCATTGTAACAGTCTATGGATTTAAGGAGTTCATCATTGTAAGTCAGCATCTATATAGAAGATATCAAGCTGGCCATCACCAGTCCAGGTCTCCCTTTACCATGCAGCATTCTGAACCAAATATTCTGCTCATTAGAATGGGATTGATAAAGAAACGAACAAGAGCTACCATGAGCTTCTGAAAAGCAGCAGCATGCTTCTGAGAATCATGGGCTGGAAAATGGCATAAAGGTAGACCCGCCAAGGTGCCACTCTGCGTCCTCCCCTCCGGTGCGACATTCATGCTCAGCGGGATTTAAGACAGCTCGCCCTGCATCCAGGCTGAAATCTCA
Organism: Solenodon paradoxus; assembly: GCA_004363575.1. NCBI lineage: Eukaryota > Metazoa > Chordata > Mammalia > Eulipotyphla > Solenodontidae > Solenodon > Solenodon paradoxus. Next base: position 99,304 of record RJWH01002261.1, on the reverse strand, counting down.
CACACGCTTTGGTAGTGATGAGCATGCTGCTGGAACGTGACTCCAAAGAGGCCCTTCCCCACATCACCGGGATTCCTCTGCGGGACTCCATCACAGTCCACACGTGAGAAATTGCCAGAGCCACCTGTGTTTCTGTGGTGGTAATGTGACACATTTTTGCTTTAATTGATATTTTCCACAAAGGGTCTGTGAAACCTTCCTATCCCTCTGGCTCACCTGCACTGTGAAGGCTGGAAAAGCTAAATAACCTCCTTTGCCAGCCTCCCTTGCAGCTATGGGTGAACTTGCTCTTGAACTGAAGAGACACGAAGCCAAAGGCCAGAAAGTCACAACACTAAGCAGGGGAAAGCAGAAAGACGGAAAAAAACTCCCGTCCTCGATGTCACCGTCGAACAGCCAGATCAACACCAGATAACCATGGCCTCCATCTAAACTTCTTGTTTATTAAAAAACATATTATCCAGCCCACTCTTTGTTACTTACTCGTTTCTGTTACTTACAGCCAAAAGCATTTCCCGTCAAATCCTCTGCCTCCATTCCCTTCACCTCCTTGCCTGCTTACTATACCCGTCTAGTGTTTGCACCAACTGACCCCTTTCCCTTATTCTTTCCTATTCACATCCTCCACCCTCAACTCACATATAACAGCAGGTCAGATGCCCATAACATGCTGAAAAGTCAGGTTTTCATGAAATCCTGAAGTCCTCTTGTAGTAACCTCTTCTGATCTACCCACAACAAGGAGCAAATTTCATTTCGTTTCCTTACATCTTGGATTACTGTTACGAGCTAATTAAAGCACAAAAGGCTAATTTCTCAAGTGCGTTCATACTTCACAAATCTTCATAGCAGGTATGGAGACTCAGCCAACTCATCCAGGCTGATACATCAACAAAAAACAGAAGGTCTTCAATAGTTAACTTCTCCTGAGAACAGGTGTGTAAACACAAACACGAGGAGTTAGGGCAGTACTCTTCCCAGTGCAGACTGATACTACCTGGCTGGGTCCTAGAGCCTCTCTCCGGCATTTAATCAGCTATCTGATTAAGAAAAATACATTTTAATCTTGATTAAGCTTAAGATTTCCATCTTTCAGTCTACTACTTAGCATGTGTTCAAACCAACATGTTTCCTGCAACTATCAACACGTCTCAGCTCCCTGTGGGCTGTGAGGTGCTCACAGGCAGGAACTGTGTCCAAATGGCACTGTGTCCTTCCACACTGCACCCACCCCAAGGCCGTGTCTGGTCCTATCCCCAAAACAATAGCAACCAAGTCAAAATCAGAAATTACACGCCAGTTGCCAGTCACATCCAGACAACCATTTCTTACCTGTACATGCTACAGAAATTAGTCATATTCTCAGGGCTCCCTCATTTCAAGAATGATTCACAATTGTTTTGTGACTCAGATACACCACCCATTCCTGCTCTAGCTCAGAAGGAGTGTGGCGTGAAAGCTGCAGCGAGGCAGGCAGGCAGACTATGAGGGAGATGGGGGTTCATCAGGACCATTGCATAAGGTGGAGAATTCTAACTCATGCTCAGTGTGCTCAAACCGGGATGTTTCTCCCATGTTCAACATCTATCTGCTCATCAGCACATGGACTGATTTCTTTATTCTTTCATGGGTGGTATTCCCCGCCCCCCCATTTCTTAGCATTATTTTTCTTTCACATACCACACCTGAAGCCTCGGAAGGGTCCCCTTACCCCAAACATGAATATGAGAAAAAACAAAATTCTAATCAGATCATATTCAATTATATTTTGAGGGGTTCTCCTGAAATGATGGGTTTCTTTCTGGAACTTTCTCTGACTAGTACCTCACTCTTTTATAACACGTCCATCTGACTGGTTTTACAGGTAATCTTTAGACACCTAGTTCAGTCCTAAGAAATTGTTCAGAACTGGTTCCTCCATGGTCTTTGCCAGTTCTAAGTAGCTGAAAGTCCACCCGTGCAGTCTTCTTTGTGCACTGGGGAACCCGGCCTGGTGGCTTCCCTCACATCCTTCCAAATTTGGGTATGAGACTTTCATGACCCCAAATCATTTACCAGCAGAGCAGGGGTGGGGAAGATCAAGGGCTTTATAGACAGAAGGCTCTGAGTTTGAATCTGGCTTGTGTGGCCCCAAGCACATTACTTAACCTTCTCCAAACCTCGACTGGTCTGCTCATCCATGAATTAACAACCTTCCTCCAGGATTGTTTCAAGGATTACAAGCAGTGTGGTAGAGGGGATGCCCGGTGCTGGCCAGTCCCAGTAATCATTACCCTTATCATCGTGATGAGAACATACCCAACACACACACTTCTGTGATGGTGGAATCGCCTCAGTTTGGGTCTGCCTGGTCTGCGTGTGCCTTCGCTTGAGGCTTTTAATCTGGGGCACGTCCAAGGTTGGCCTTAGATTCTGAGGCCATGGGAATGGGAGACGGTGAGGGCGGGCAAGGTTAGACAATGCTGCAGAAGAAGGATGGTTCCTTCGGACATAAGGCACCTGCTATTTTCCTGGGCGATCTGGCTTACTATCACACTTCAGAGGGCCAGCTAACTGCCCGAACAACAGTGAGGCCCCGGTGTACCCTCTTTCAAAGCCATGATACCCATACCCCTTACTAATCTGTTCCAGGAAAAATGATCACCAGTCACAAAGAGGAAGTACTGAAACCTACTAGCACTACCAAAAGAAAAGTAAAATTAATCTCTTCCTCAATCCATCTTGAACACAATGGGGTAGGAGTTTCTACTTTATTTGTTGAAAGGACAGCATTCAAATATTCAATATCGAGTCATATGCCAACACCCCCCTCCTGCAACCCCAGGCTTTGGTAATTATTAGTGGAGCCATCTGCTCAGCCTAATGAAATGTGCAATCTCCTGCACATATAATTAGTGAAGTCATTTTAATTAATTAAACAAATTAATTAATTGCAAGGATCCTACAACCATTTCCCAGGATCTGCTTCCAACTTATTTATTCTGCATGTATCTACTGGGCTCCTACCCGGGGCAGAGCCCCACAGTAGCTGGTACAAACACTCCTGCTGCAACACAGGCAGAAACAAGCCCAACATGCACAGCTGCGGATGACCATCCCTTCTGCTCAGGGTCGCCTGATTTTCCCGAGATTATCATGGTTTTAAAACTGAGTCAAAGTCCCAAGAGTTCCCTTGATCCCAAGTAAACCAGCACAGTTGGTCTCTACTTCTGCATGCCCTGGGGTCAAGTTCACCACTAGAGAACCATCACCGGAAAGGAGAAGGCAAATGCTGGGCACCCTGCAACCTGGCACCCTGTCATGGTGGAGGCTGTTAATCTTCAAGCTCCTACTTGCTTAGTCCAGAGCCAGTCCCAAATCCTCTTGCTATTAATCACCCTGAATAAGAGGCCCAGAAAATTAAATTTATTTTCCATCTGTGCCCTAGAGTCAGAAGTTCTTAGATAGGAAAGACTTCAAAATCCAGTCTAATCACTCATCTGGAGCCTCCATCCCTTCTACAGTATCTTCCACAAGTGGCTAGCCAGCCTCTCTTTACACACCTTGAATGATGAGGAAATCACTACCTCTTAAAGCAACTCTTCCTACCTAATAGTTGGGGCCATTAAGTGCCTTCCTTTAAATTACTATCATGTCTGTCTTATCGGTCTCTTTTTGGGGACCACATGATGGTGCTTCAAATAATGAAACATGGTTATTCAGTTCCTCCCAAGTCTTCATTTTCCCAGTCCCAATTTCTTCATCTGTTACACACATGATTTGGTTTAAAGCTCAAGTGCTATTCTGTTCTTAGAATATCCCATCGACACCCCTTGTGGGGTATGGTACCCAGATCTTGCCTTCACACACCCCCACTAGCTACTTGCTCCTGGTGGAGCTGTCAGCCCTACTACGTCCTGACTCATACGGACACCCTGAAGCTGTTTCCATAGCTCCATCCATCTGCCAGAGGACTTCCCAGGGGCTGACACTCCATCTGGAGCCGTAGAATATGAGAAACCCCATGAGATGGCAAGAAAACATAAATTACTGCCAATTTACCAGTTACGAACAACTTGCTCTTAAGGTTTTGCTTAAAAAGTTACTTCTTCAAAATCCTGATCGCGTGTAGGTACAGAAACCATATTTTAAATAATGGTTTAACTCCCAGGCCAGCCCACAAAGCCTTCTGAACTTGTCATGCACCTGCAGCATAAAACGAACAGTGCTATTTTAACTATACCCAGTCACCATTTATACTGTGGTTTCCACAGCAGCTCAGGGCTCTGCGCTCCATTCCAGGGTAAGGTACACCAGACACAAGGAACACCCAGAGATGTATTACTCCAGACTGTCCACTTGCAATGGGGGTGACGGGGATGGACATGTTCACTTCAGAGGAGAAATGACTCTAGACACCAGTCCTCCCACTCCATTCAGACCCACAAAGAATGTGATGTCCTATGGGTACACCTATAGACAGGAGATTATTAGGACTCGGTGAGCTAGGAGGCTGCTGTGAAGAGAACTTCTGGAAGGAGGCAAGTCCTAACTGGATTTGGTTGTATTTGTAATGGTGTTTTTCAACAATCCTTGCAGAAACAAAAACAGGGGTTTTTCTCAAAGTCAGAAATGTCAAACTAGCCAAGTCACTAATTATCTCATTCCTCCCTGAGTTCTTAAGTCCTCCCTGAGATCTTTTATAAGCTGGTGTCCACAGTGATTACAAGGGAGCGAAAAGAAGATATACTGACATCAAACTGAGGTGGTAAGATGCTGAGAGAACCACCGAGACTGACTTCTTCCCACTTCCGCCATCCTGGCCATCCCAGCCCCTCCTCAGGGTTGCATCTCCTCTGAGGAATCTATAGAACAATCTAGATGGGAAGGCAGGTGCTTGCATGAACTGCGCTGGGCCTGAAGTCTGAAAATGGGGTTTGATCACTGTTCCATCACCTACAAGCACTCTGAACTTGCTAACTTGAGTCTCACTTCTCATTGCCAAGCTAAGTATAACATCCTCCTCGTAGGAATGTCCCAAGAAATAAATGAAAGGCAGTAATCATCATGGCTGAACGAGGTAACAGTTCTTAACCACCACTGTTCCATACACTGGGATGGATTCTTTTAAACTGTCCTAAACCCCTAATATTTCATCAGTGAGAAAAAGAAGGCCTGGAGTGTGGGTTATTCTTCAAAAATGGAGCGGCTAGTATGTGGGTGGGCCTGGATAATAGATTAAAAAGCTGCTCTGGAAACTGTAACATGTTATGTAAATGGTGGTCATTGCTGTTAATGACATCACAGACAATGCTAGAGCACTCTAGTCTCAGCTGCACGTTCTACCACAAAAGATTTGAAGATTCATTCTCAGACTAAAAATGTTCAGATGTTATCTCCTCCAGCTGCCACTTCAGACCTAACCCCAGGGGTCACCTTAACGGTACAAGCTGGTCATCAGCATCCCAGCCTCCCCTCACCTGGTTCAAAGGTCTCCCCTCACCTGACTACCCTTTTAAAACTGCAAAATACACTTTGCCCCCCTCACTCCACTCAGCTTCCTTGACTCGTTTTTTTCACTTACTAGATGATGGGCTCCATGAGGGTAGAGAAGGTTCTCTTATGTTCAGGGCTACACCCCAGCACCGAGAACAGTGCTGGGCATATCCAGTATCCAGTTAAGTATTTGCTGAATGAATGACATATGAGTCTTTATTGACAATGACAAAACATCCAGAATATGTTCAGTTGAAGAAAGCAAGTCCCTAAATTTTATATAAAACTATCTCATCTGTGCAAATACATCACGGTGTGTCATTGCATGTGTGTGTATGAGCTTTAGCTGACTATACAGAGGAAAAAGTCTGCAGAGACACACATGAAAACGTTTTTGGTGGCTATTTCTAAAATGAGGAGCTAACAGAGTTTAAACTTCTTTCTAAAGGTTTTTAAAAGACCATGTATCATTCCTATAAGTTCCTAAAGCTATTCACATTTGAAAGCAAATACCTTTGTCCACACGCACGATAGAAACACACTGTTGGTTACAGAAAACACAAGCAAGCGCTTAGGACTGGTCACAGCTCAAAACACCCACTTGCCTAGAGCAGGCCAGAGATCAGCAATGCTTAGAGAAATAACAGAATCAGTTGCACAGTGTCTGAGACTCCTTCAGCAACCTCCTTCAGCACTCCTCTAAAAAGGGAATGAATCAAAAAAGGAAAACTATAAAAATCAAAACCCACTTTACTGCCTCTTAAGAACAGTCTCAGAACTATTTAATCCTCTGTGATTATTTTTAAATTACATTAGAATGTTCCAGAAAATTTAATGCTAACTAATACATAAAGTGATGTATTCTGCAACTAAAATTTCACTCTGCATTTAAAATGCCTCATTCTCCCGTGATAGCTTTAAAGAGGAAGTTGGGATAGCTGAATACTATGGGAGGTTCTGGGCTTGGCTCAGGACACAGCCTAGATGCCTGCCCTCCTCCTTCATGCTGCCAATGTACTGTGCATACAGGTGCTAACACCCATGTGCCAACAAGGGACTCACCCACCATCACTCACCAATCACCAGGGCGCCAATCAACAATCTGTACCAAGTGAGGGCCAAATGTGGGTCCTGGGCAAGGCCAGGTGCAATGAGGTAAAAGGAAAGGAAAGATAAGACGTCTGCCTCCCAGAAAGGGCTAACATGGCAAACAATTACACTCACTTCACGGGGTGGTACTTACTAAATATGCAAAAAGAGTTCTGAGAAGAGAGAGCTAAGTGGGGGCAAGTGGGGGAAAGAGGGCAGGCTACAGCGAGGCCTCACTGAGGAACAGGGCGTCGTGGTGAGCCCAGAAGAAAAGGAACAGGGCTGAGGCAGGGACTGGGAGGTGGGCTTCAGCAGGGGCTGCAGGGCACTAAGGGCCGAGCCACTCTTCCCCTGCTGGACCTCCCAGGTGGGGGGGCCACTTTGCCGGCTGAACGCCAGATGTGTACCAGAGCAGACTCTCTGAGTTCTCACTACATGACAGAAGCTCTCACAGCTCGTTGCTTTCAGAAGCAAGGAGGAGCCAGAGAGGATAAGAAACCATCACTGCGATCACGTCTAATTGCCAGAACTCTGGTCAACCCACAGAGTCAGGTCATGGGTCTGGAGAGGCCTCCGGGAGCAGACATGCAGGTAAGGCTCATGGCTGAGCTTAAAAGAGCTAAGATAGAAGTAGTGGGGAAGATGGAAAGAGATGAAGAAAAAGGTCAAATCAAGGCTCTTGCAAAGGGGAAAAAGAATTGGGAGAGTTGGTTAGGGCTGGGAAGGGAGCAAGAAGCAGTTAAAGGGACTGACCTTTCTGGTTTGTCAGGGACTCAGGGGTTTCCCAGGACTTGGGACTTTCAGGACACAATGGGCACAGTCCCAGGCAAGCTGGAACGAGCTGGTCGACCCAGCTGTGCACGCTGCTCAGGGACGCTGCTGGGTTGAGGGTACTTTGGTGCTTTTGCACCCCTCCTTTGTGGGTCTGTCACTGCTCACTTTGCGCCCCCCAGCCCCCCACCCCCCGCCCGGGGTCAGTGGGAAGAAAGACGAGGTCAACACAGGGAGGTGACCACACACCCTTCCTTGTGGACTGTGTCCTTTCATCTCAACCATGCAGAATTCTGAAGGGGCTCCAGCAGAGGAGAAAATTCTCTATTGTGGTTCTTAAAACAAACCTAAAATCATGATCACAATTTTTACTTAACTGTTTCTCAGGCATGAGCTCAAAAGCCACGCGACTGGGAGAGGACAAGGCCCTTAGGGAAGTGCCTTATCTGGATGGCAGAAATCAGGAGAGGGAGGGGCTGGCACACCCAGCTCTTAACCCCACACCATCCAGCCTCCATCACCCTCTCCTTGGAGCTTCAGTTCCCATCTGCCTTTCCCTAAGGCAGAACCTAAGAGGGCCCCAAGGCTTCTCCACAGTCATGAAATCCACTCCCTCAACAAGGATTTAGGGAACATTTAGTGTGTGTCCAACACCGCTAGGTACTACGGAGAACACAAAGGACAGGGAGATAGTCTCTCCCTTCACAGAACTTACGGTTCAGTGACAGGTGGTTGGGTAGAGGGGAAGGGCAGGCTGGTGTAGACAAGGTGAAAACCATTCAGTCAGTCAACATCAACACACATTTACTTTGCCCTCAATGTGTGCTAAGCACCATGCTGGAGGAACAGAGACAAGTAACCAGACAACTGTGAAACCACTGTAAGCATGAAGGTGGTGATGCGGGAGCACTTAGAAGGAGCCCCGACTCCAGTCACTCAACCACATACCAGCTCATCACCCACTTCCCTTTAGAACAGAGTTAGTGCTGTGGAGGATGAAAGAAAAAAGAATACTGGTAAGACCACAAACTGACTTCAGAGACTTAACCAAATGACCAGAGAGAGAAAATCCATACAAATTAAACAATCCGTGTAGCAAAAGATACAAGATGAAGAGCTACACTGTGGGATGTGGACCTTCTGCACAAAGAGAGAGCTGGATAAAGTCCCCAACGCTTCCCAGAGGAAGTGGAAGAAAAAACCTGAGACAAATACTGATGGGAGAGGGTTTTCCAGGCAGGAAGAGGACAATAGGTACCTGTGATTTTTTTTTCCCCTTAAAAATAAAAAGCAAATGTATTTATAGCACTCAAAATGTTTCTAAGTGGCACACTAAATCATAGGTCTTTGGTGTAAGTAAGTAAGAACCTTGCCAATAGGGATTTTCACAAATAGAAGTTTCATTTAAATGGAAAAATAGCCATTCAATCTAATTCGAGCTATCCATGCCAAGGCAGGAGATTGAAACATACTTAATTTTGTAACACAGGTCCGTGTGCATGCTGGACACACACGTAAACACATAATCCTTAGTTCCTCTATACGTCTGGCCTCAAGCAATCCAAATCTTACCCTTCCAATGGAAGAACCCCATAATTCAGGAAAAAAGAAACAGGGACAATCTACAAATTAATAACTGAGAATCGACCACATTGGTTTTTGCAATAATGATATTCACCAAGCATGAGCACGAAAGTCACATTTGGTCTGATGGTACACTGGTCAGCCAATAATAAGTTAACGACTATTGACTGACTGTCTATTTAATGAAGAATCTCATGCTGGTGTTAGGAGAATGGGAAGGAGGGGCCGGAGGGAAGGATCGGTAGGAAAAAGGCAGCGTATAGTGAAAAGAAATGGAAGACTCCTAAGAAACAGTGTCTGGTACTAGCTTCATCACTGACAGGCCCTTAGGTAAAAGTTGAATTCATAGTGAACTGCACTTCCTCATCCATGAGCATGTCTTAACTACCTCTCAGGATCATTTACAGTTCAAATGGGATAATGGCAGCCTAAGTACTTGGAAAATCTGAATTATGCAACAAGGAGGTTTTGGGAGGTGCCTCTCATCTTGATGACCCTTTCTACTTTTCCAACAGCCTCCTGACCCTCCCAGACAGTCAATTCATTCCATCTGTTCCATACAGGACTGATTCAGGAAAGCACTGGATCAAAGTCAAGCCAACCAGGGGCGGCTAGACCTAAGTTTAAGTCTTTGGTTGACTCATCAAGGAAGCCATCTTTTACTTCCAACTGGATAACAAGAAACACGCAGACCCAGAAGCCACGGGCTGCCACCTTGGGCCCAGAAGGGGAGATCAAGCCTGAGAATGGAACCAACATTGAAGGAGATACACTGGATGTTAGCTAACTCATTTGAGAACTGGATAAACTCTCACCTGATGCCACAATCTACTCCCAGAGTACTTGGTCACATAAGCCAATACATTTTCCACTTCTGCTTAATCCAGTTTGGGTTTTCAGTTAGTCTGTCACTTACTATATCCAAAATGAAACAAAATATGGCAAACGTAATGTTAAAAACCTCTCTTGTCCCACACCGAATCCCTGTCTTTATAAATGACCCAGGAACCCATTTCCTACCTTGTACCCTCCTGAGTGGTTGAAGACACTAAGGGGATCACTCAAGAAACAAAAAAGAAGATAGGTAGTCAGAAGCAATAGAAGATTTAAGTGACCACTAGATCTACCTTTATTTGATGTCTTTCCTCTAAGACCAGAAGAAGGCAGAAGTGATATAAGAACAGGGTAGGAGGGAGGCCTAAACCACACGCTGAAGAATCAGAGTTTCTGTCTCAGCTCTACTTCTGCATGTTTCTTCCAGATGTTTACCTACTTTCTTTTGTAACCACTGAAGAGCCCAGAGGATCTCACTGATTTATTTTATGTTAAAAAAATTACTCAAGGTCTACAGTACTGAGCTCATGTTCAAATTAAGTTTGCTGGAAATCTAATTTAGGATGAGTAATTTAATTTGGCTACTACAATTAAAAGTGGTGCAGTATTTGTGCTTTAAAGGAAAACCATATTAGATTCATCTAATCTTATTAGGTGAATATCACATTTAGATCACATTTTATCTGAAACATACTGGAATATACTGGATTGATTTCTTTCATAAATCACTTGGGAGACCAAAGGGACTAACCTCCCTGCTCCCTGCCCACCTATCTGACACAGGTCATAGCAGGCATTGGATGGATACGAGACCTTGTGGAGGACTTCCTTGCACAGTCCTCAAATTCTTGCACCCAAAACAGAGCCAACAACAGCCTCTCATGTGCATATGAGTAAACGGGACCCTTGAGTGGACAAATGACTTGCTCATGATTACAGTCAGTAAGTGGTAGAGCTGAAACTACAATTCAGTTTCCTGACCCCAAGTTTGGGTCCCTGCCCCTCTACCACATGTGCTTTTAATAAGATCTAACATGAAAAGTAGCCAGAGGACCTTTGAGACCTTGTTGCTACTCACTTAGCTAAAACCATGGAATCCTGAGACACCATCTATTGGCCTGTCTCCCTGCCTCTCTGAAGAATCCTGGGAAGACAAAGGAAACACCCATCTCACTGTTTCCAAGGGTAACTCAGACCAGTGCCCCAGATTCTTATTGTCCAGTCCATATTATTGATGACTATTTAACCTCCTCCCCACTCCCAGATAATCAAAATTCACATTAAGAATATTCAAATCATATATGAGTGAGAAAAAAATTGTTGTTTGTTTAAATGGCATTAATCTCAGGAGAACGGCTATGGGGAAGATTCAGTGGGTGTGACATTACACATCACGATTTCAACTATAGAGTCTAACCCTCCAAAATTGTTAAGAGGCAAATTCAAAAAAGGAGAAAATTATAATGCATGGAAAGTTAATAGACATACAGCATAAAAATCTTTTATAAGTGATTGAAAAAAGATGAACAATGCAAAATAAAAATGAGAAAATACACAAAGAGGAATACAAACACATACCCTACCCCCTAGACACATAAAAAGATTACTGATGGTCTCATGAAATTCTGTTTAAATCCATTAGTAAGCAAAGCTTACAAATTATAATAATACAGCACTACTTTCAACAATTACATTGGCATAAATCAAAACAACTAAAATGCCCAGGATAATCAAGAGTGCTCGGGAATAAGAATCCTCAGACACTAATGATAAAAGTGTAAATTAGTCCACATTTCTGAAGGGCCATCTGGTAATATGTATTACCAGCCTTAATGCTGAGCAAGTTCACTTCCAAGAATTTTCCCTGAGGAAATAATCAAAGAAATACTCAAAGATTTATGCACAAGGACATTTATAGCAATACTACTCATAATAAGGTCTAGAAAAAACCTAATTGCACCATCACAGAAAAATGGTTAAATAATGCTATGTCAATACAAATGATACAGAGACATTAAAACTCGTATTTCTGAAGAAGATTTAAAGATAAGAAAATGTTCAGAAAAAGATGCTAAAATTCAAAACTCAACAGAATGATACCACTTTGCAAAGAAAACAAATGTCAGAAACATTATATATATATTCATATATATAATGCATATATGTATATTCAGCTAAATGTGCAACAACAAAAAATATTTGTGCTCTTGTTCCAGCATATAAGGTTATCCCTGAGAAACAGCTGCCTGGTCGAGAACTACATTTCCCAGTATTCCTCAGGGGCGTTTTCAGGCTGAGGTGGTTAGAAAGCAGCTTTCTCCATGCTCTCGTCTTCCATCTGATACAGAGACCCCCAAAATCCTAGTGAAGAGTCATAAGACCACAGGAGCCTGAGCCAGTGAAGGGCTGACCTCTGATCAGGAGCACCTATGATGAATTGAGTGGAGAATGAATTCTACTGTACTAAGCTGCAATCCGGGGCTTTGTTTCTTCAGCAAGTGTTATCTTAACTATTAGATACATACAGAAAAATTACTGAAAGTGAAACAACCAGATTTTACCTGATTCATTATATGTCAAATGATAATTAAAAAAAAATCTATTCCACCATAAACCTTTGACAATGAATAGTTATTAAAACAAAAAGAAAACGGTACAGGGCAGTGCTATATAATGAAATTACTTAGAAAAATATTGAATAAGGTTTCAAAAATAAAAATGTCAAAAATTACAAAAATTTGAAGGAAATAAACTCCTTAGATTAACGACCTTTAAAAAATCTAATAAAGGTATGCCCTGGAGCAGGGGCTGGGCACAGTCCACATACATTCCAAGGACACAGTTTTGCATCCAGGGGCCAGGGGTACAACCAAGATGAACAACTGAATACAATAAATAAAGTGCTTCTTTCTCCTCTCTTCCTGACTGTCTCTGCTCACCTTCATTCCTGCTGGCACCTTTCCTTTAAAAAACAAAAACAAACTACTAAAACAACTCAACTGTAGACAAATAATTGTTCAAAAGTGACCCAATGTAAAAAGATAAACAACAAATGGAGGTGGGGATATAATTGATACAGTATGCGAAATATTAATGTCCTTTAACATGAAAGTAGAACTGATGAATGAGTAAGCGAGGGATAAATAAAATAAATGAGGAAAAGATGTAAGTACCTAGTCACAAAATAAATACTGACTTATTTATGGAAAGATTTTCAAACTCACTAATAATCCAATAAACGCAAATAAAATATTCTTTATCAGATTGGCAGACATTAAAATATTCTGACTACAGCACCCGGCAATCATCTATGCTACAGGAGGGAGTTTTAAAAGGGACCACGTTTCTACTGGATGATGATGAAGAACACTTTGGTTATTGGGTGGCAGGCAGGCTGTTTTACATATACATGAGGAATGGAGAACCTTTACATATGAGTTTATTTCGATGTGCAAAAATAAAATATTTAATTAAAAAAAATGGTACCACACTTCCAACAGCAATTTGATATGATAGGGGAAAAAAGCCTCAAAAATCCTTTGACCTAGATAGTCAGCAAAAGAAACATGAATACAATAGAATTGTTCAAATAGGGGGGAAAAAAAAGACAGATACCTATCTGTAAGGGACAGGTTAGATAAATTATATTGTATGTGTTCACATCTTAGAAAAATATACAGCCATAATTTGAAGTTATGTTGAAGCTCTAAATGTAGTAAAGCACTAGTGTCCTCAAAATAAAAATGCAGGAAACGCACACAGACAGTGTCATTTCTCTATATGTGTACAAGCACATGTATTGTGCATGCGTACAGAATAAGTACGGAAAGACATGAAAAGGTTGACAGTTATTTCTGGAAGGCAGGATTATGAGTGACTTTCTTTTCCTTTTTTATACTTTTCCACATTTTCTACATTTTTAACTATGAACTATATATAGTGCAATTATGCCATACTTCTGAGCTCCTTCTGTGTTGTATGCACTGTTTCACACATTCTAACCGCACAGATATATAGCTGTATTCCACAGTTTTAGTTTGAAAAATTCTAATCATAACAAAACAAATATAACATATACAAAAGTGGAAGAGTATATGTACTCACTGCCCAGCTTCAGTGATCATACATGGCTGGCTTTGTCTCATGCAGATCCCCTTGTACCCAATATCTCGCTTGTGCATGTTAGCATGCATCTTCAAACATAACCATGACAATAATGCCACACCTAAAAACTGATAATAACTTATCAATATCATCAAGCTTCCAATCAGTGTCCCAATTTCCCCAGTTAACTCAAAATGCCTTTATACAGTTAGTGTGTATAAATCAGGATCCAAACAAGAGTTGCATTTGGTTGAAATGTCTGTTGCTTCTTTGTAAATATATAGTGACCTCCATCTCCTTTTCATGCTATTTTATTTACTGAGAAGGAAATGGATCATATATCCCAAGAATTCTCTGATTGCACCCTATGGTGTCTTTAACATGTTCCTCTAATTCCTGTATGTCCTTTAAACAGAGATTTAGTTCAAGTGTCTAATAAGTTTTGGGCTCTATTTTTTTTTTATAAGAATATCTCAAGCAGAAGATATTGTGGGTCTTTTTATAACTAGACGAAATGATTAAAGTAAAAATTTTGTTTAAGGAACCAAAAGAAATGCTGGCCTTTCTTTCTTTTAAGCATTTTTATTTTTATTTAGTTGTTCACACTGGCTGTTATCCCCGGACCTGGGACACAAACCGAGAGGTATGTGGCCTGCACTCCTTTTGGAGGTGACTGATCTAACCACTACCCCAACAGGGCACACCCCTTTCAGCAGTTCATTAAAACTCGCTGTCCAGCAGTTTTTCTGAATCTGAACTCAGGCTAGGCCAATGCTTTTCCAAGAAAGATGTTCAGTGACTATTCACAGATTGATTAATTTTTCCCAAAGAGGTTCTCTTTTATTTTAAATACATCTCCCCTTTGGTCTCAGTGGTAAAGTCTATCTTAAGACTTTGCCTCTGAGCAATGGCACTCCGTCCATTGGAAGCCTGCATCATCCTAGAATTGCAATTGCCTTCAATTACCTTTTCTTAAAAAAAATGGTAAATTTGGAAATGAGAGAAAATGAAAAACAAACAAACAAACAAACAAACCACCCGTAATAACCACTCATATAACACAGTCACTGTTACCTAACCACTTTCTTACCATCTTTATTAGGGAGGCATATTTTGTACATATTGTAATCAGTGGATATGGGCTTTAACATTCTATTAGTTAGTAACAAATATATTAAAATATGTGCTGATGATGTTAATAGTATAAAAATACACAGTCCTGTGTGCTCACAGCCCAGAAGAAGGAACTTTACCGGCCCCTATATATCCTCCTCGGGCTCCTTGCTCATCTTCTACTATGTCTCTGCCATTGTCCTGAACTTGTCTATGTTTCCTTGACTTTACCACGTGCCTACGTGTGCCTGAACACTATACCATTCGTTGTGCATGCATCTGAACTTTATGTAGCTGAAATCACAACTGCAGATCTTCTGCTGCATGTTTTTTAGGACACTGAATTTGCACTTCAGTGTGCGCGCATTTCACACCATACTCACAACCAGAGTCCAAGCGCCCTTTACCACCTTGTTAACGCCTTCCTTCCCTTGCCTACCCCACAGCTAGTCTTGCATCCTGTGAATTTGTGCAACTTGCTTTTTTACTTTATGTTCTACCTCTGAGATTCTTCTGTGTTGTATGGTTCATACATTTTTAACAACACAGCTATGTATAGTACAGTAAAACTGTACCACAATTTATATGGCAATTTCTGCACATAAATTTGTAAATATCTTTTTACGCTGCTACATATATTCGAAAAATTATTAATTACACTACAGTATTATGCAAAAAGAAAAACTATTTTATAGTTACCAAACCACTGGGCATAAATCATAAGCGTGGGCTTGTGTGTGTGTTTACCTTGTAAATAATGCATCAGGGAGCATCTTTGTCTAAATAGCATATTAAGTATTCTGTATTATTTCCATGGAGGGTGGGATGAAGGAAGATGGTTCACAGAAATGGTATTACTGAATCAAATGTCTGAATGAATATTACGGCTTTTTAATACAAAATTGCTTCACGATTTTGCAATGTCACCAGAACTTGGAATTATTATGAAATTCTTGTTTGCTCATGTGTTAAAATAGTGTGTTAACTGTTCTAATCTGCATATATCTTTATAAAATTGAACATTTTCCATGTATGTTTAGTGCTGTGTTTAGTTATTGACTGAAGTGTTCTAACAAGGTTTTAGCACCTTTCTTTTTCATTTGCTTGAGCATTTCACATAATAAAGACATTCATTTTGTCATGTTACTGCAAATCTTTTCCAAGTCTGTATTTCCCATTGCTGTTTTAACGTAAAGCAATTAAAAAATTTTTTTCCTGTCATTTGATTGACTCTGAATGTTTTTATTTTGTTTCTAAGCAATTTTCAATTCTATAGATTTTGTGCTTCTACGTTTTGCATTTAATTGTTTAATCCATCTGTAATTCATTTTGGTGAAGTCACAATGATTTTTTCCAAATTACTAAATGGGCATCAAAATTATTTATTGAATAATTTTCCCTTCCCCATTGATTTTCAATGACTTCTTTATGATTTATTAAATTATTTATGTGAGGGTCTAGTTCTGAACTATCTTACTTCACTTATCTTCTTCCTCTTCTATGCCAGCACCACAGTGTTTTAACTACAGAGCCTTCATAATGCATTTTAATATCTGGTAGTGCCATATATTTTAATATCCAATAGATCTAACTCCCTTCCCCTAAAACCTTTTTCAGGATTCCCCTTGAGGCTCTCATCTACTGATTTTTTCCAAATAGACCTATAACACTCTTATGAAATGTAGAAAATTCTAATGAAACTTTGAAAGGAATGGCATTACACTAATGAACTAATTTCAGAAGTATCCAAAACCTTAATTTTAATCTCACCATCTAAAAATAGGATGTGTAGTTAAGCTCTTCAAATCTTCTTGGTCTAGAAGTAAGCAATTTGTAGTTAATGATAATTTTAACCTTTTCTTTGCAATGCTTAGACTCCAAGTTACTATTTTATAACTCTCTGCATTGGTTTTTGCTTGTAAGTCAATCGTGATGCCTTTATTGGGGACCCAACAAATACAATGCCCGTGGCCTGTGTGAAATTAATCTTCCTTCTCACATTAAGGAATGTTCACAGTCATTCCTTATATTCCTTTTTAAGTGACTTGTAAAAATTGGAAGTAGAAATGATTGAATGTGCTTTTCAATTAGTGATATCATTACATATTTTTATTTAATGTATGGGAAGCATGTATAGTCATTCCTGCCTTCCATGGTCATAACCTACTCACATGCATTATTGAAATCTACTTACTCGAATTTTATCTAAAATTTGTACATTCCTAAGTGAGCTTGATACAGAACCTCCTCCCTTTGGGGACTTACCAGATTGGTTATCACAGGGTCATGTTTGCTTCAAAGAAGGTTCTGCAAATTTCCTATAATTTTCTAAATCCCGGAACAGTTTATATAACACAAGAATCATCTATTCCTTGAAAGTTGAAAGGATTTTCAAGGGCCTTTTTATATTTTAAATTATTATACCTGGCACAGGGTAAATCTGGGTATATCTGTTGTAGTGGTCCCATGAGGACCTCACCATGTTTACCATACATTTAAAATGACACTACCTTGGCACAGCCTGGCGGAATAGTGAGTAGGGCCTCTGGTCAAGTGCATTCACACACCTCCCAAGGACCTGGGTTTGCATCCTGGGGCCAGGAGGAACACCCAAGATAAACAAAACAAAAATAAAGTGCTTCTTCCTCCTCTCTCTTTCTGCCTATCTGCCTACTCACCTTTATTCCTGCCTGCACCTTTCCTTTAAAAAATAAAATAAAATAAAATGTCACTATAAGACATGGATCTCTAATGGAACAAGGAACAATTTTATTACAACTTATTGCCTTACTTTCCCTGATGAGAAGGGATGAAGTGCCCAAAATGATGAAGTACAAAGAGAAAACAAAACAAAACAAAACCTCCAGAAAAGTTTCTCAATCCTTGGATTCAAGAGTCCCTTTTTAAAGGCCCATGAAAGAGGCTACAGAAAATACTGAATACTAACCATCTATATTTAATTGATTATGACCAAATTCGGCAAACCCAACTCTTCCACTGACATCAGAACTACAAAGCCCCAAGATCTGAAAAGACAAAAAGATCACCAGTCTACCCAGGGTCACCTCTACTTCTGTGATAAAAGTCTTCCAACTTTCTCTAGTTCATTGAGCCATCTCCTCCAGCTGTAGGACACGACTCTTCCACAGCAATCAAAGCTTGTATCTCGAGAGCTTTCTCTACTCACTGCAGGGCTCCTGGACCAATTGTCCTGCAAACACTTCAAGGGAGGCACTGATAAAGACTCAGAGTTATTAAGAACCGAAAGTTTATATTCTCCCCAAATTCGTATGTTGAAGCCCTAATCCCCAGCCTGGTGCTATCAGCAGGTAGGGCCTTTAGAAGTTAATTCAGTTAAGATGAGTCACCAGGGTAAAGCCCCCATGGAAGGAGTCCTTGTCCCTACAGGAAGAGGAAGAGACACCAGAGGGCCTTCTCCCCAGCAGTAAGAGAAGAGTTCATGTGAGCACACAGCAAGACTACCTGCAGACCAAGGAGAGAAGGTCTGGAGGGGAGCCCTGCCTTCCAAGTATGTCATTTTGGACTTCCCATCCTCCAGTATGAGAAAAAAAGACACTCGTATTGTTTAAGTCAGTCAATCTCTGGTCTTTTGTTATGACAGTCCTGGGGTGACTAAGACAAGAGGGTTGTGATAATGTCTGTCCAAAGGAACACTAAGCTAAAGACACATAGGTCCAACAGCTGACCAGCAGTGAGATATATCTTCAGAGAATCAAGTGGTAAGACCGAGTGTCTACTAGAGCACGCAAGGACGGGGCCAGAAAAGCATATATGACTATAATGGGACTCGGTGACACTGTGCCCAAGAATGAGGTGAACACGACAGTAACTGCAGATGTGAGTGAGCCACAGAAGAGTCTGCTTTCTCTTGAGAAAGGAACATCCTGAGTTCACATCCTTGCTTACAGAGGATCCATGACACCTTTAAGATCAATGGGCCATTAGGATGAGGACAACTTTGTCGCTGAGGTTATGAGTGTTAGGATAACCTAGCAGGAAGGCAGGGCCCTTTGGTGCTAGGATTCTATTCAGGATTTTACACTAACATGCAAACAGTCTTCTCTCTCCCCCTCAGCAAAGACAGAGAAGTTGCTTTCACACTAGTCGTGGCCTCAAACAGAAGCTTAATCCCTGGTTGGAAGACAAGACATGTTTGTGGCAGAGTCAAGCAGGCAGATGAAGTGAAGCAGAATGAGGAAAGTTTTATGACTGTGTCGGATGCCTGGGGTGGTTGGGCGTATGTTTGGGCTTTTTAGTGACTCCAAACAGTATCTTAAAAAGTCATACTCTTTGGGCAGCTCCAAGAGGCAACTGTTGCTACAAGTACCCATATTTACTAGCGACCAATTGACTGCTCTTCTCAAAAGCACCCTTTCCTTTCTGGGGATTTTCTGACTAAATTAAGTTTTCTGCATGCACGAGTGTGTGCGCACACCAAGGCACATTATACACCCAGAGGCAAAATCAAATTGAATGATTTATCGTTTTTAATGTTAAATTGTAGAACAAAAATAGTCGACAGACCTTTTAATTTGAACTACTTAGGTATCACAAGATTTTTTCCTCCTCCTGGTGGACAATTAAACTAACAACGCTAAGTTAATGACTTGAGTGAAAACAGATCCTTCTTTACAAGAAGAGTTGAATTTATGAAGACGTTTTTAAGCTAGGCTGGCCATATTTCCTAGAGACAAAACATAACACTGGGATGGCAAAACCAGGATAGGCTTATGCACTGGCTACAAAGGGGAGGAAAAGAGAGGGGAGGGGAGGGAAGGGAAGGGAAGGAAGAAAAAGGGGAGGGGAAAGGAGGCGGAGCAATCTGAGCAGGAGCAGAGCAGCCAGGCCAGCAGCCAGTAAGTACTATGCGATGCCATTCAGTGATTGCCTAGTAACCACATGTAGGCAAGGAATTTTGTCACCTTAGACGAAAACCCAACTTGGCGTCCCTATAAGCCCTACTCTCAATGTCCTGCCTAAAACACATGCCATGCACTTTAACCATCCCAGTGCCAGAAATGCCCAATAACCCCCACATGCCAGAGAGAACACCTGTGGCTCAATCACCCTGCAGTGTCTTGCTCCCTTTGAAGAAACAGGTGCAGGGTGCGGGTGAATCCTCCTCCTGCCTAGCTCCTGTTTCCTCATGGGGGCAGGAACAGCAGTAGTGGCCACGGCCGGCTGCAGTCAGTGCCCATAAGGGCTGTCTTTAAGGCAGGACAAAAGGGGCAGCCTCTTTTAAGCAGGCACGGACGGCTGGGGAAAAACGGTACTGTCCCATTTAAAACGGAACAGATGGTCTGTCTAGATCAAGTGATTTCTCCCATTCTTTTCAAACAAATAAAGATCTAATAACCTTAGAGAGTTACTAGACTCAAAGAGAGGCTTCCAAGGAGTGTGAACTTCCCCTCTACCGTTGCACATTAAGTGGACAACTCCATCTCTCTCCAATACCTGCTATGGACAGACGCATGATGGCATCCATCCCTGATGTAGATTTCACAGATAATGGCAGAACTATAAGGACATTGTTGTAGGAAATAATTGTTTAAGCTGTATTTTTAAACATAAAGATTGATGTTTTCTTTTCTTTAGATCATCTCCTCTCTTAACATATTCACATCAAGATGATTCTTTTCTTTATGAAATTGTGATACAGATTTCAAAAACATCCTTCTTTAGCTAAATAAAAATTGGGAGCCCTAGACCAGTCCCTTTAATCTTTTTTTTTTGGGGGGGTGGGGTGGGGTGGGTGGGTGGTTTCTTGGTCTAGGCGATCCACCTTTGGGAAGCACCTGTCCATGCATCCTCTGAACCAACACATTTATGGCCCATCACCTTGTTATCACTAATTCTCATCTAGTAATCACAATGATGACAAGCCTTGTGAGCAAAAGACAACCTCTAGGACATTTACTTAACTTTTATTAAAGGAAAGGTGTAGGCAGGAATGAAGGCAAGTAGGCAGGTAGGCAGGAAGAGAGAGGAAGAAGCAGCATTTTATTAATTTTATTTAGTTGTTCTTCTTGGTTGTTTCCCCCAGCCCGAGGTCTCAAAGGTGGGTCCTTGAAATGTATAGACTGTATCTGGTAGCCTT
Organism: Solenodon paradoxus; assembly: GCA_004363575.1. NCBI lineage: Eukaryota > Metazoa > Chordata > Mammalia > Eulipotyphla > Solenodontidae > Solenodon > Solenodon paradoxus. The sequence goes on along the minus strand of RJWH01002261.1, from coordinate 78,217 downwards.
ATCTCCTAGGCCACCACGGCATACCTATAGAACATTTAAGTTTCATTTTAGTCAATACTTGGAGAAGGGGATGAACATTTTTATGACTTACAAATTTGTGGTCTCTAGGTTCCTGGTCACTCTGAAACATTTTTCCATCCATAGTTCCCTCATCCTCAAAAATATTATCTCCTCCTGGTTTGGGAACACAGAGAAGAGCATGGGGGTTCCGTACCAACCTGCGCCCTCCTAAATAATGATCTGGGAGCACCAGATCAAGACATTTCCCACTTCTGGGATTCTGAGAGCTCAGCCCTACATGGCACTAAAGGCCAGAGTTTTATCGGCTTTTAATTGCACTGAAAGAAATACTCAAGATTAGCTTCTTGCTACTACAGCAATTCATTCATTGTATGTGATCTTAAAATACTAACTATGTGGCTGGTTTGAGAAACCAAAGCCAAGGAGAGTCACTTGCCCCCTCAACTGAGAACAAAGGCAAGGAGATTTTTCAACAAAGACTACATTAATGCATTACCATGAAATTAAAAATCCCTATTTTCCAGGCATTATACCCACGTTTAATATAACTGTATGCCCCCTGAAATTTTCTTTTAGATTTTCCCCAAAATAAATTCTTAAAAAAGCAGAAAAAAATCCACAAACTAAATATTTTAATACCTTTATTTACCTCTCTAACAGAGTTAATCAGTAACACATAATATATTTATCGTGAGGAGAGTTAATTTCCCAGATTAAACATGCACATAAACACATAAACGTGACAATAGTTCGAGATATATGAAGCTAATAAAAGGAACATTTATTGGGTCAGCCACTGGGCCACTGGCATTTTACTTGTATTACTTCAGCTAATTCATACAGCAAACCTATAAAGTAGAAGCTCTTCTTATTCCCATTTTATAGATGAGGTTATAAACGAGGGACCTCATTACTTTAATTTAATCTCCACTAACCCAGAATTCAATGTTTATTTTGGTTATAAAAGGTTAAATAAACCAATTACAAATGAAGCAGGATTGTTAAAAGGCATATTTAACTTACTAGAAGGCCCTATGTTTTAAGACATACTTAAAAACTGATGCGAATTGCCAGTCTTCTAATAGGACCTGCTTGGGAAAGCTGTATCTGAAACTCCACTGTTAAAATACTTTAGAATTCAGACTGTTAAGAGCAAGTTTCCACACATGATTACTCTCAACAGTGAATTCAAATCTGTAAGTTTCTGTAGAAGAGACAGTAGGCAGGCTGCCAGCTGCTGCCCTCTCTCCCACCCTCCATTTTTCTCCCCAACAGCACCCAGAGCTCTGCACACTCTCCCCTCAACGCCCAGTTCTGGAGCTCTGGGAAAGTTGATACTCTCCCCAGTAGAGGAATAGGCCAATCAGGTAAGTTCTCATGTTTCTGCCAATCAGCAGAGGGTATGTCTCAGGCTACTGGGATTGGTTAAGGAATGGGTCCATGACTCAGTTCAGACCAATGAAATGTCAGAACTGGTTTGCTAGGGAAGGACTGCTTAGAATATTCGGAAGAGTTACTAGAAGGGATGCTTCTTTTCCTTCAGGCTAGAAGGATGCACAACAATGAGTCCAGGAGTCTACAGTCATTCTGCCTCCACGAGAGAAGGTGGTGACACAGTGGAAAGTGACCAGAGAGAAGAAAACAAACTGCACAGTGGATGACAAGTTCAGCTGCCGTTTCACACCTCCCCCCCCCCCCGTGCACTCCACTCTGCCTCTGCACTTTGCAGGTACATGGCTGATTAATTCATCCCATGTGTTATGGGAGCCTGTTGGAGTTCGGTTTTCTGATATTTACAACCCCAAAGAATCCAAACTGATAAATGGGAAATAAGCTCTCAGCCACAGCTTTTTCATGTCAGTTGTTCAAGGTTTGGCTTCCACTGTTTCTTAACTGTTTCAAGTGGCTTTGTGTTGTTTTTCCTGAGGAAATATGACAGGCTTTCAAGAAGCACTTTAATGAATTAATGAGTGACCTTAGGCAGGTCACTTGGCTTCCCTGGGTCTTTTCGAGTTTGACTAGAGGATTTCTGATGCTCCTTCTCATCCTCACAGCCAGCAGTTCTATGTAGCTGACCTAATAATGCAAAGTTTCACTCATTTGAATAAAAACCCTCTTTAAATTCTAAAGTAGAAACATCCCTTATAAAATAATCCAAGCAATCTGCATGTCTTACAGTCAGAGCTTTTCCATTTGTTCTTTATCTCCACCATCTACCCTTTACTTAGCACTGTGGGGGTTACTGGGCATTTCTGTCACTGGGATGGTTAAAGTGCATGACATGTGTTTTAGGCAGGACATTTAAGAGCAGGGCTTATAGGGATGCCAAGCTGGGTTTTTGCCTAAGGTGCTTCCAGAGATTCTCTATAGATAGTATCAACCTGGTTTTAAGCCCTCCAGCTCTTGGCTTCAGAAGCCGGACAGAGGCACCATGAGAAGACAAGAGAATTGACAATGGAGTCTAATGGGAATATTTAAATAATCTCTTGGCTCTCTGCTAGCCGGATTTCTATAGGATGACTATATCCTTCTACCAGAGAGAGCCTTTGTTTCCTCGGCCAATAACAGCCTTCCCCTAGGGTTTCTCGTTTCCATTCTGATAACTAATCCCTCCCCTTTTCCTTTCAGGTCTAGGCATGGTAACAGCTTCCTGGCATTGCTAACCCTGGGGTGCATCAGCATCGCATCCTGGTTTCTCTTAACTCTGCTTTAACGCCACTTAAACAGTTCTGTCAGTACAGTCTCTTGGATTAATCCATTCAAATGAGTCATCTGTTTCCTACTGGCACCCCAAGACACAGTGGCTTAAAAATTAAATCAAAATCAGGCACAATAAAAAGGAAATGGAAGCAATCAGTTTTGAGTTTCACATACGAGGGGTGGAAAGTGTGGCACATGGCAAGAAAAAAAAAGTACACACCGAAAGAATCCATTTAAATACCACCTCCCCATTGCCACTGAGAATTTGTGGGAAATCACCATCTCTTGTTAACCAGAGTTTAAACCTCAAAAAAGAAAAAAAAAAAAAAAAGAATTCTGTTTATACATAAACTTATTGACCTTCAGACAGCTTCTAGGTGAAGCCCGGAGAGGAATCACAGCCATGTGCCCATTTTCTAGAGGAACAAACTGAGCCTGGACGTGAACACTGAAGTTCAGCTAGATCTAATCAAAATACCAGAAATGCACCAGGACCAGCTCAAAGCTTCCATGGCCCAGGAATCTACCTGGATAGGCTCTGTGGAGCTTTCCAGAGCAGCCACCCATGCTACTATTCTACAGAGATGTCTCATTCGCTCTTCATGCTTCTCAAGCTACCATCCATGAACATCTTTTGGCTCCTTCACTACCACAACTACTCTGTAAAATCAAGAGAGATGAGACAGGATGCCTTCAGTCCCATTCCAGATGACGCTGAATTCCAGTATGTGGATCCACAGTCATTGACCACTTTGCAAATTTTCCCGGAAATCTAGGGTTGTTCAGATCCAGAGCAGCCCTCCTCCCCTTCTCCGGACACTTGCCATCCACGGAGGCCCAAGAAGTGATCTTATGACCCCTTTGTCATAAAGCATTCAGTCACCATGAATTTTAGAGAAGCTACCTGTCTCAGGATTAAGAGGCTTAGTCGCTCAGGCTCGTCCTGCTCGGATGTCTTCCTCCTTCTGCATCCTGCAGAGCCAGGGCCTGTAGGATGACCCAAACAGCACATTCAGGATATTGGGCTTCAACATGGAAACAGATCAGGTCAATCAGGTTAAGACTGGCAGGACGGCAGAGAATGGAGTCCTGGAGAAGCCAACAGTTAATGGACCTGCCTAGGAGAAGGACCCTGCAAAGGCTGCTGAGGAAGGCCCCCGAAGAGAGGACTTAAAGTCATCGACTCCCTTTTTCTTGTTACTCCTGAATCAAACCAGGAATCACTGTGATGCTCGTCTTTCCCTCATACCCCACGTCCAACCAGTGATCACCAAATGAAGTCAGATCTGTCTTCAGAATATATCCACACACTCACCACTTCTCACCACCCTCCACTGCTATCTTTGGTCCCAGCCAACAGATTCTCTGACAAAGTTGTTTGTAATAACTCCTAACTTATCTCCTTACTCCTGCCCTCACCTCTCTATAATCCATGGATTATGAGTTGAATTGTGCCTCCCCCAAATTCCTATGTTAAAGTCTTAACCCCGGTATCTTAGAATATGACCTTCACTGAAAAATAGGGTCGTTGCTGCTATAATTAGATGCTATTATTAAGATGAGGTCATACTAGAGTAAGATGGGTCCCTAATCCAATATGACCAGTGTCCTTAAAAAGGGGAAAGCTGGACACACATACACACACACACACACACACACACACACACACACACACACACACAGCACCATGTGAAGAATGGAATTATTCTGCCAAGTCAAAGAACTACCAGAAGCGAGGTGGAGAGGCTTGAGGCAGAGCCTTCCCTAGAACCTTCAGAGAAAGCGTGGTTCTGACACCTTGATCTCAAACTTCAAATCTCCAGAACTGTGAGAGAATAAATTTCTGTTGTTTAAACCATCCACTTTATGGACTCTTACTGCAGTAGCCCTAGTAAACTGACAGACCATATTCCCTGCAGCAACTTAAGTGATCATTTAAAAATTACCCTTCTACTCAAAAATACTCTTACAGCATTTGTGGTATAGTTAAAAGTAAAAGAATGACCTTGAATGACCTACAAGGCCCAGTGTCCTGGCCTAGCCTCTTCCCTAACCTCCTCTTCCCCTAGGCTGCCCTTCCTCCCAGCCACCAATGGCTTCTTCAAACCTCCTCCATAAATTCCTGCCTCAGGGCCTTTGCACCTCCTCTTCCCTTTGCCTGGAACCTTCCTCCCCCAGGCATCATTCAGATCATTTTCTCCCTGAGAGCCTTGGCCCCACCCTAGCACCCTTTCTACCTTCCTTCCCTGTTGAATTTTCCTTTGCAACATTTGTTATCACCTGACATGGGTTGATTTTTTATCCCTCTTCCTTCACACCAGACTACGAAATCTTGGAGAGTGGGGATATGATATTACAGCACGCCTCAGAGCTCAACGCAACCTAGAGGCTCAAGAAATGGTTATCGGAATATGTTATTTGTGGAATGAATGAAAATAAGAGAAGAGAGATTTATAAGAAGGAGGAAGCTGTCCACAATGTCAAAAGGAAGTAAGAGTCCAGAAAGATAAGGACTGAAATGTCCCTTGGGTGTCATGTGTGGTCATATGGAGGCCACGGGTGACCTAACGGGGACAGTTCTTGGGGAAGACGGTAGCCCTCTCTTGCAAATCCACCAGATCCCTCAGCCCCTCAGCCCACCTCCCACAGGTACTGCATATTCTTCAGTCGGTGAGGGGAGGAAAAAGGGGAATGAGACATAGTGGGAGATGAAGGTTAGAAGAGACTTTACTACTGAAAGACTGAAGCGGGTGGAATCCCAGGAGCCACCAGGGCCAGAGAGATTATGGACAGAAAGCAGCTCTGTCTGGCCAGGAGGTGGGGCTTGTCTTTCCGAGTGGAAGGACAGCAGGCTGGGATACCCCAGATGCTGATGTGGGATGGGAGGCAGACACGTAAGTGGGCTCGCTGCTGAGCGACTTGACTTTGTCAAGAAATAAATGGGCCAGGTGTTTTCTGAAAAAAGAAGGGCAAACAGGAAGTGGGGCTCCACGGAGGTGGGGACCACTCCACTGTTTAGTCATGCAAGTGCAGCGTGGGCCCAGAAACAGAGCAGCTCCTTAACTTGTGTGCCCCCGACAACCTCCCTCAGCCTGGGCTGACCCTGATGGGACAGAGAGCTGGCTGCCAGCCAGCATCCGGGGACCCAGCTAAAACTAGAGGCCATGGTTTCCTAAAGGCCTAGTCCGCACAGCTGTGGGGTGTCTGGAACAGGCCCTTAGCACCTGGATTTGCGAAGAGACACTTCGTGAAATTGAATTCAGGGACCCCAAACAGCACCACTCACTTGTGTCAGGGCTGAATCGTTCTCCCAGCCTGTCAGGTGCAACTTTTTATGCGCTCACTCTGCACTCCCCCATCCCTCCCAGCCCGGCCCAAATCATGCCGCTCACAGCGAGGAAGGACCCCACGTTGCCGAGCGCCTACTACTACTACGTGTGGGGTGCAGTTAAAGTCCCCCACAAGAGCCTGACGAAATGTTTGCAGCCTCTGTTTACAGATGACGACATGGAGGTTTTCAAGAGACTAGGTAGATGGCTCCAGGTCACACTTGAAGCAAGTGACAGAGCTGGGATTGAAACCTTTCCATTTCTCCACCTTCCTTTTACATTGATGCCACCGCCAACCTAGTCCAAGGCCTTGGTGTTTCACTGTGAACATTCAACATGATCAATGTCTTCTAACTCGCCCCCCTGCACTCTTACAGCACTGTTACCTGTCCTGTTCAATTGGCCGGGGTGGGGCGGGGGCGGGGCTCCCCAGTACAGGGAAATTCCAAATTCTGCCTCCATCCCTTGCGATCCTCTATAAATGATGAACAAGCACCTTCAGCCTTGCTGCACACAAGCGTCCCCACTTCATCCCATCCAATCGCACCTCCTTTTCGAGCCCAACTCCATGTACCGCCTCCCCCTGAAGCTCCCTGCTCTTACAGCTCCAGTCTGGCCCCCTCTTGAATACTCTGATTGTAACTGTGCCAGCTTGCTGACCCATTCCCACCTCTTCTGAGCTCACTGCATTTAGCTTCTCCTGGAAAGTGCTTCATTTGCTCAGGTAGACTGCAAACCCCTTGAAGGTCATCAGTCTGTGTGGAAAATGCTTGTAACGCCCAGGGGTCAACACAAGATCTAGAATGGTAAATGCTCCTTGACCCATAAGATGATTCTGCTGAAGCTCAGATGATGTAACTTTAGACACTTTTTCTGAAAATGCAAGTGATCTGGGATGGGTAAAGGAAGGGACATGGGCTCTTCTTTAAGTTTTTGGAAGCACAGATATTCTTTTGCAGGAGTACCCACCATCTGGTACCTTGTAACCACTATGCTAATAAGGGAAAGGATGGTGCATTTAGCTCCTCCTCCTCTTCCTGCCCCTACATATTCAAGTTTTAGTATTCCTTCTTGACTACACCTTCACAAGCTTTCATAGACATAAAAAGCCTATCTTTTTCCCTCTACAAGGGAAAAGCTTGGAATGTGAAAACAGTATAAATGGAGTCATGGTGACCAGCAGAATGGTCAGTGTTCCATGCCCAGAAGTAGGAAAAAGGATATTCCATTTCTAGGAAATCAGAAGTTGGTCCTAACCCACTTCTATCCCCAATCACAAGCCACACAACAATTCTGGGATTCCCAGGGCCACAGCGGAAGACCTTTGGGAAAGTCAACAGAGCACTGAAGGACATTCCAATCACGCCTCACACCAATGGAAAGAGCAGCACCTAACTAACAAGAGTCTGGGAGAAAACTAAGGGAGGTCAAGGTGATGCTCTCTCCCAAGATGCCCAAAAAGAAATCAAGAGCCCCCAAACCAGTGGATATAGCTAAATAAGAGGAACTCTGAGTGTGCCCTGGTGGAGTAGTGGTTAGGTCACCTGCCTCTGGAGGAGTGTAGTTCACGAACCTCCCAAGGACCTGGGTTCATATCCCAGGGCTAGGGGGTAGGGGGACAACATGCAACCACGTAGAACAACTAAAATAAAGTTCCTCCTCTCTCTTGTCTGATGCCTCTAGTTGCCTTCATTCCTACCTGCACCTTTCCAGAGAGAGAGAGAAAGAAGGAAAAAAGGAAAGGGAAGGAAAGGGAAAGGAAAGGAAGAGAGGAGAGAGGGGACAGAGGAGGGGAGAGGGAGGGGAGGGGAGAAGGCGGGAGGGAGGGGGGAGGGGAGGGGAGGAGAGGAGAGTTGAAGAGAGAGGAAAGGAGAGGAGAGAAAAGAAAGGAACTGAGCTCTGGAGTTAGCCCTGAGATCAAATCCTGACCTTGTCACCCAGTGTCTGTCCAATCTTGGGCTGGTCACTTAACCTCTGTAAGCCTGGTTCTGCATGAGCTAATACGAAGTCTAAATGAAAGCAGAAACGTATAAAAATATCTGGCACAGTGCCTGACCCCTGTCTAAGGGGCCCAGTAAGTGTCGCTCTCCTCTCCTTCCAACCTTCAGATCTTACGACTCTCAACCCTCAATAATGGGAACAAGTACAGAAGCTACAGAGCATTTCCAAGTGAGAAGGTTCCAAAGAAGGATGGCAGAAGTCAGCAAAAGGAAGAACAAAAGGGCTTTCCCATGGTCAGTAAGAACAAAGTGCTGGTCTTCTGTGAATGCCCGGGGTTTCAAAACACACAGCACCGAAGCCTCAGACCATACCCAAACAGGAAGTTTGTGACAAACTTAGAAAACACGCGTGCAGAACTGCAGGGCTGCGCCCCATGCAGAAAAGATGAAAACCAGCACCCCTGGGGGATCAGTGTGGCGTACAAGGAGCGTGCCTGGTCAACGTCCCAAAAGCACAACACTTCTCCCAGGTGTTAGGGAGCACCCTGCTCTGCGCACCTCCTCACGACGCCTGGGGGCCAGGGCCCTTGGAGCCGCTCTGGTTTTCTAAAGCCAGGTTCTGCCAACTCCTCCTCGTTCTCTGTCCCACCCCTGCCTCTCCAGGCATCAAGACAGTGAGTACCCCAAACATCCTGAGCCCGGGTGACTTAGTGTTCGGGGTCATTGTTTCAGCTGGGAGGACTTAGCACAGAAAAGGGAAGTGGTGTGCGGAGGGTCCACACAGCTCCCAGTCTCTGGCCACATCTGGCTGCCCGGTCAGGGATGTGTTTTATCAGACCTCCAGCCGTTCCACAAGGAGGTCCTTAGGAGGCCCTTTTTCTTCTCTGAGATTCTGCCGCACTGACATTTTCATGTGCCCTGCTGACACTGGTATGAGCTCTGTTATTTGTAAGTGCAAGCAAACGTGGACACGTCTAAGTCCACGGTCTTCCAACCAGAGCGGTTCCAATCTCCCAGCCTGTGGAGTGAGTCTCAGCACCAGCTCGTATGTCTGGGGGTGGGGGGTGGGGGGGCTCCAGCACCTATTGGGTAACCAACGTCAGTATCATTTCTACCACCTCACTCTCCACCAGGTTATGTCCCACAGGTCTTAAACCACCCCCAGCAAAGACAGGCCTCCGCTTCCACCAGCCTGTCCCAGTGAAGAGCCGGTGTCAACTCAGTCCCTTGCTTTCTGGCCTCACACCCGCCCCCTCTTCAGCACCTCCAGCAGTGGTTTCCCCACCTCCCCAAGTTAGGTTCCTTTTTTAAAAAAATGACTCATTTAGGAAGAGGCAAAACAAAAAAAAAAAAAAAAAAAAGCTTCAATGGTAAAGATAAAACAGCACTGAGTCTCTTTAAACACCTCCTACTCGGTGCAGAGTTGAGATCCGATAAAACCTCCCCAAACTGGACTGCCTAATTTGGAACTTACAGTATGTAAGCACAGTTCTTCTAGCAAAAACATTTCCAGTAATGTTTTCTCTCTGAACTTTTCAGGGTCTTCCTTACAAACGGAGGGGGCCTTGGGCCACCAGTAGGTAGCTTTTGCAAAATGAGAGGATGAGAAGTGAAAGTCTATGTTTCTAACACCTGGGTCAAAATTAATTATTTGATGTTTTTCTATATTTATGGCTCTGATTTCAGTGGTCCTAAGACACAGGTATTATATTATTAGCCTTGTGAGAATTAGGGGGAGTTTCTCATTAGAAATAACACTTCTTAGTATGTAAGCTATTTACGACATCTGTGCACAGTACGTGAAAGGAATAAAGTTGTATCAGACAAGACACAGAACCATAACTTTTCAGGGTCAGTGTGAGGAATTGTGATGACCTTGAGCCAGGCCTTCTCAACACTGGCTGCGTGAAAACAATCCCCAGACCCCACCGGCAGAGATCCAGATGCAACTGGACTGGAACAGGGCTCTGGAATCAGGTGCTTTTTTTTTTAAGTTTCCTAGCAATTTTAGTATGCATCTAGGGCTGAGAACCACTGATGAACTGCAGATAAGAAAACTGAGGTCTAAAGAAAGGAAGAGCAGTCCAAGAGTGAGACAAAGCCAGAACCAAATCTGACATTTACCACTCCCATCTAGTTCTGCAGTCTTGCTCAGATTTTCAGTATTCACAGACTGATTTAAAAAAAATTTTTTTTTAATGTGGGGAACTAGCATAAAGCTGCAGACATTTTGTTCTGTCGAACAAGGGTATTTTTATAAATATCCACCAATTACACTCACTGCTTCCTGACAAGTCTCCTGCCGACCTCTGCACCCCAATCCCTCACCAGGAGGTAAAATCTGATACTATACAGCCCCTTGACCACAGTCTCACAATTGCCTTTATTTGTCCTGCTCCACCAAAATCCATGTGGCAAATTCACACAAAACCCTCAATATCCTCCATCTCCTTTCCTTAACGCCACAGGATCTATTCCTGAAGGTCCCTTCACAAACCACAGAGTATTTCCCAGACCCTTCACACTAGGCTGAACATAATTCCTTGAGACAAAAACGGGATGAGGCTTTTGGGCCCGGGGCAGCTCAACTGCCCCTTTGGCCCTGCATTACAGACAGCTCTGGTTTATTAAAAACAGGACAAAACTGATGGTCAGGAAACATGAAAACAAATCGTACTGTCCTGTTGACAATGGTGTGTCTGGTCAGCCTATCTCCAAACCCACCCTTCACCTTTTCCCTCACTGACACGTGGCAGCTAATATTTACACCAGTTATTACAACAACTAGTATTTGAAGGTTATTATTCCACACACATCACCCCTTCCAAATGTCTCCTTAGTCAAGAATGCCCTGGAAACTTTTAAAGAGAGGGTGCCCTCTGAAAGCAGAATTAGGGGGTGGAGGTGGGGAGAAGGGATGTGGTTTAGACCCTTCAAGTCGAAGTTTGGGGCAAGCATGCATTATTTTTAATGGGACAAAAATCACATGAGCATATAGCATCACCCCACCCCACCCTCAAAAATGCACCTTACAAAGACACTTAAGGCTCTACTTCCAATTTGCAAACACAGAAACTCACCTGCAGAGTCTCCATAGCCAGGTTCTAAATGTAAATGATATTGGGTGGCAGAATCGTGGCGGATACCCATTTCACTTTCCTTTCCTCTTTGCTTACCTTTACTATGTTTTATTTGTGCAATAAAAGAATAATGACAGTTTAAACCCTGAACGAAAGCATTATCTGCTCTGTGAGCAGAGATGGGACTGAGGAGCACAGACACAGCGCGGTCCCGGTCTGGCATACAGAAGCTCCTCGCTGATGTAACATGAAAGTCATCTCCCCAGTCGGCCAGCAACTCACCCAGAGCCACACGGGCCCTGCCGGTGCCCAAGAATAGGCACAGAGGTCCCAGCACAGTTGTCAATCCCTGTCCAGGCCTGTCTGACCTCCTTAGCTCCCCCTGCAGCGCTCCCTGCTCCCTGTACACAGACCAGTCATCCTTTCTTGAGGGTCTGGTCCTGCCTCTAAGTTTTCACCCAGGCTATGTCACCCACCCTTACTTGCTTTCTTCCTGAATCTTAACAAAGGTGAGTAGCCACACTTACTCCAAGTAACATTCCAACCCTCTACTTGTAGCTCAGGAGCCAGCCCAGGAATTCTTTAGATGGAGTGTAAGCGATGGAATTCTCTTCTGCTCCCTAATTTCTAACAAGGCAATGAAGACGGGTGAGACGGTCTTCCAGTCTTCCACAAGCTCAACGGCCTGGAAGTCAGAGAGCATGGGATGTGCTTAGGAAAGGAAAGGCATCTGGGGTGCTCGGAGCATTCCCCAGCATGTCCAAAGTCTGCAGAGAAAGTCAACAGCAAACTTCACAAGCGCCGGGGAGGCCCAAAGGAAGGAGTCTTGACTTTTCATCAGTCGCACACCCTCCCAACTCCTTCCCCACAATGCTCTACGCTTCTAGTATGTAGCTGAATCTCTGCCAGCAGAAGTGGATGGAAAAATAGGAATAGAGAAAAAAGAAATGAGACAGCAACACCACACGGAGGCAGCAGGCTGTGGTCCTTGCAGTGTGACAGCAAGTCTTCCTGAGTGGCCTTGGGTGACTCTTGATGAGGGCAGGGGACTCTCCTTGAAGTCAGCTCCCAAGGTGAAGGATGTGTGCTAATTACTCAAACTTCCGGGACCCTCAAGAGACATTTTTAGAGAACTCTCAAAGTTCAAAACTGCAGAAACACAGACTGGTGAAGCTCTACCCAGCTGCCCCTGTGGCCTGTGTGAGCCTTTGGGGAAATCACTGTGGGGCCAGGGCTGCTGTCCGAGAACCTTTGGCCATTTCGGCTCTCGACATCCCTCTCCACTGGGTTTGACGGCGTGGCTGGGGGCAGGGTCATCTGTTACGGGGATATGCAGCTCTGCAAGTACACTGTTGCGGGTAAGCTTATGTCCCCACCCTCTCCCTCAAACACTCAACTAGATGGCAGGCTTCCACTGAACTCAAGTCTACCTTCTGCTTTTTCTCTTTCCTTTTTAAAAATCCTCCCTGCTGGCTTGCAGTGGGCATTTACTAACTGAACAGAAAACCAATCCTCAAATCGGTCCCCTCCTTGATGTGCTTGCCTTCCCTCCCAGGTCGTCCCTCGCTGGGCTCCCTGCTAGGACATCCCTTCAAGCCTTGGAGTGGAGACGGCATCCCCCTATGGTTGACCGGTGGGTATTGACCATCGCCCAAAACTAGATTCCTGTAAATCATTACTCTATTAAAGCCTTTTTCAATGAAACTTTTTGTGTAGGTGAAAAGTTCAAAGAAGACTCAAGATCTACTATCTACACTGAAGAAAGCTGGAGTCTTCTTGAAAACTGAGGCGATGTACCAACTCCTAGCAGCTGGAGGACCCTGGGTGTGTGGTGGGGCAGGTACCCGGCACTGACAGCTACAGGAGAGGTGGGAGGGAGCGGGAATGGCTGAAGAGGGTCTCATGGAGGAAGTAAAATCTGAGTTAGATCTCAAAAGTCAAGTTCTGGTGCACCAGAGTAGACAGCTGTTTGGCCAGCTCAGAGCATTCTGCATACTTCCCAAGGACCTGGGTTTGTGCTCCGGGGCCAGGAGGAACACTCAGGATAAACAACAACTAAATGAAGCAGTGCTTCTTTCTCTTCTGTATTCAGGCAGTGGAACCTGCACATACGTGGCACTGACCACAAGGTATGGGGGGTGAGGGAGAGAGGGAGAAAGAGAGAGAAGGAGAGAGAGAGAGACAGAGAGAGAGAGAGAGAGAGAGAGAGAGAGAGGGAGAGAGAGAGATTTTTCATTCTGCATTAAGGAATCTAACTCTGCCTCTTGTGAGGGTGACTCACTAGCTCGCTCAGTCCCATGTTCATCTGTAACATGATGAAGGTCATAATGGTAACTACCTGCTGGGGTTATTGTAAAGATTTAGTGAAAGGATGTTTAGAATGCTCGGTGCCCGCCACTGGTGAATGTTAGCGTTATTCTTGCTACAGCCAAACTACCTACTACCGACCTGCTGATGCAGACAGGACACTTTCTTCTTTCTAACAGCCATGATGCTGGGAAGAAGTGAATACTGGCTAACAAGCCATGGCCACACCCTCAATAATCTAAGAGGTGTTAAGAACCACTTGAGAATTACAACGCTAAGCAGCCAGGAGGGGGCATTCTCCACACACACACACACACACACACACACACACACACACACACACACACCACATACCATACACATCGCACACACACCACACATACCATACACACATCACACACTCTGCTCTTTGTCCTTACTGGGCCACCAAATGCATCAGCTGGGCTCTCTGATTTCTGGCTGGATTTGTCCAGAGGGGAAGCATTTCTTGTCCTCTTCCTCCTGCCTCACCAGTTTAGCAGTGCTGTGTCCCCACAGCATCATAGTTATTGTTGGGGGGCTCCTCTCCCCAACTCCAGAGCTCCCTCTTCCTGACCTAGGGGAGGTGACACTTTGCCACTGTTGCCAGCCTCAGGGCTCCTCACTCTCCCTTGATTTCCCTAACCATGCCCACACTTCTGTAAACACTCCTTCCTCAAAGTCTCTCCAGCTCAACCCTCTGTATGTGCCGTCATGTCTGCTGGGACCCTGACTGACCCTGACTCCACATGCAGCCACCAGATGCATGAGCGGCAAGGGCAGCCCTGTCTTAGTCTTGCTCCCTCCTCCCTTCAGAGGGGAGTGTGAATGGCTGCGCTGAGGAGATGATCACCAGTATGCTTTCTCCCAGAGCCATCAAATGGGGATTCAACCCCCTTAGGAATATGGAGAAAGTCCAAACAGCTCAGGGAAAAGCAACTCTCCCAGCCCAGGCAGGGCATGTTCAAAGGCCCTGTACTCCTGCAAATCCATCACACAGTGGAGCTCCAACAAAGTGACAGACTCGAGATCAGGGCCTGCCACAGAGGGCGCTCAACAAAGATTTGTACTTGTAGGCCCTTCTGGCTAAGGATGGAGGTCTGAAACCCAAGGGACTATCCAGGAAAGGGCAGTTCTGTCAGGGAGCTCCTGAGGTGCACTCTGCTCATCAAGCCACAGGGCACAAAGCCCTGACGTTTCTCGCCTATGTACAGCAGGCTTTTGGGATTCAACCCTTCCTTTCACCAAGGCTCTTATTTCGTCTCTTTTCCAGTAATTTGCAAGGGCTCTGACTTCCTCCACATCTCTCCTCCTGGTTTTCTTGCTCCTTACTCTCTGATAGGACTCTTGTGGCCTTGCTTCATGAAACTCAAGAGCATTTATCAAGTGATTACTGTGTACGGCACCATACCAGCTCTTGGTGATACAAGGATGATTAAGATGAAGGTCTCAGGGTCCAAGGGACACAAAAAATATGAAAGAAGCGGGAAGAGAGCGGGCAAGCCTAGAAAGGGGGTCGATTATGCGAAGGCCTGAACTGAACTGCTGGGGTAAACTTCATGTGTTATATATGGATGTTGGCTTACGATGATGCTCACCTAAAACTTGCCTCATACTATGATGCAATGTCCCTTCAATAAGATTTTTTAAAAATTAAAATTTCAAAAATTGAAGAATTTAGGAGAAACCGCAAAAAGAAATATGAAGGAAACAGTGCTCGCTGTTGACTAACAGGACACTCAAAAATGTAGCCTGGGCTACACTGGGTCTGATCTCGGCTCAGAAAGGTCGGGACTGAGCCAGCCCCTAGCTCCGCTGAGAGCACCCTTCCTCATGAAAAGTAAAAACCTTCCGTACCTGTTCTGTTCCATCTTACCGGGAAAAGCTTTCTCCCTTCCTAAGCTAATTTGCACATGTGTTGGGAGGGGCAAAGTCTTCGCAGTCACAAATCCCATCACCAAGAATGCTTCCAGAAGATCCTTCCTGGAACACCAACTTTTCCAGAAGGATGCTCTCAAAATTATCTGTGACTGAGGGAGAGAGCGCAGGGAAGGAGAGAAGGCGGCTCCGCTCCTGTACTGAACTAACATCACCCACCAAGAGCAGAGGACCACAGAGTTTGGTGCCGAGCCCTTGAAAGACTTTTTTCACTAATCTTTTTTTAAATTGAGATGCGATTCACAAACTATAACATTTACCCCTTCAACTACGCACGTTGGTGGTTTTTAGCACAAGGCTGTACAAACCATTAATATGGTCTAATTTCACAGCACTGTTGTCATTCTCAAGGAGCTCACATCCATCAGCAGTCATGCCTCAGACCCTCATCCCGTCCATCCATTTGTGGCTGCCCCATTCTGGATATTTGATATAAATGGAATCACATATTACATGGCCTTCTGTGTCTGCTTTCCTTCACTTAATGTCCTGTTTTCAAGCTTCATCCATGTCAGCCTGTCAGTGCAGACACCTCATGATGGGGAGACGTTTCTGAAAATGCAACTTCATTGTGTGAAGGTTACGCCCTCTCTGATGGCGCTGCCACATACCTAGGCTGTATGGTAGAGCCTGTTGGGTGGGACTCACTCCACCCTACATGCGATCCCAGGGTGACCAAAAGGTCCTTCTGTGGGGCATGACTCTTCTTCATTCCTTTTCATGGCAAAAATAATATTCCAGTGTGCAGATGTACCGCACCATGTTTATCTATCAAAGGCTTTCATGAGGGAAGTCAACTGATCTCCTGCAGATAGGAGCCACCAGCAGTGTGTCCACTTGTAAACCACCTTCTCTCTCTGCTGCTCCCTCCACCACCACGGACTCAGTCCAAGCTGCCCCCGTGGACTGGTGTGATTTTACACACACACACACACACACACACACACACACACACACACACACACACACACACACAGGCTCAGTCCAGCAGCCCTGACTGTCATGGGCCATGACAGAAACAACTCACCTTCCCTCTGAGGAATGACATTTTTCATTGCATTTGCAATGACTCTGAACATGAGTTTTTATAAATCTCCGTGGTCCTAGGCACATAAGATGAACAGCAGGCTGGCCTCAGGTGTGTGACCTGTGCAGGCTCACAGGCCCCCGAGCACCATTTAATGCACTGTTGTCACTCTCTTGAAAGTCCCAAACTTTTTGCACAAGAGGCCCCGCATTTTTATTTCGCTCTGGGCCTAGTAAATGACGTACCTGGTCCTGGGCAGCACAAAAGGGTTTGGAAGGGTTTGGCCCTCAAGCCTCTTTCCCTAAGAGACTGACAACAGCTCAGTGAGTCACGCTGAGGTCCTGAGGAGGGGCCTGAGAGTAAGTGTGGGGGAGCTGGGCACAGCGATGCTGAAAATCCAGCTTCCAAAGTGCCCTAGACCACGCCCTCCTACCCCAAAGGCTGAACAGTTGGCTGATAAGGGCTCCTCGAACTGTCAGACTAGTTGAAAGTCAATGCGGTAAGTCGGTGTGATACAGGCTGACTGTAAAGCGGGCCTCAAACTGAAACCTGTTTGATCTTGTCATCGCTTACAGGTTAAGACCAAAAATGAAGAGAAAGAAAAAACCCACACTTTCAAAAGTAACCGGCACTGAAAAAATGTCTTAAACATTTATGTGTTGTTTTTTTTTTAACCGTCACCTGTATTTTCAGCCTATCAAGGAAGTCATGATTTCACCAAAAACCCAGGATGTGCGCCAAAGAGAGCAGTGAACCAGAGGTGCAGTCATCTACACTGATGTCAGCACTAGAAGGGACGTTAGGAACAAGGTGTCCCCCTGAAGGGGCAAGGGCCCCCCTGAAGCCCATCCACATAGATCCCCAAGAACCTTAATACACCCTCCCCTAGGTTTGGGCCAAGTCTCGTTTGATAGATGAGGAAGCCAGGCTTGAGAAGGGAAGTGACTGGTCAAGGTCACTCACCGAATGGGGTAGGGTCAGAGCCCGGGGCCTCTCAGCTTCCCCTTACCAATTCCTAAGTCCGGCCAGAATGCACATATTGGGTACATTTAGCCTGCCTCAATCCACTTCTGGCTCCCTAACTCAAACCTTCTAGTATTAGCCTTTACCCCTTGGAAAAAGGAGTCTGACCCTGCAGACACATTTAAGATTTATAAACCCTGAGGGGGAAGAAGCAGCATCCTTCCAGGAGTGCAGTCTCTATTCCATCATCTGGTGAAGAGCCAGAGAACTCCAACAAGTTCCAAGCTTTTCCATGTCTAGGGCATTTATAAACGCACTTTTCCTAGGAAGAGTAAAGTTCAACCCGGTTTCCAGTTAGAGATTCAAGGGTCATGCAGGATCGCTGGCTCTCCGGGGCAGGAAGGAAATGCTCCCCACAGCAAACCAAAGAGACAGGTTCTGGCAGCGACTGGAAAGTGACAGAATTTGTGCCAATCCCTTAAGTTACATATTTTTTTCCACCTAGCCAAATCAAACCATCCTTCAGTGCCTGTATTCTCTTGAGTTCACTTTTGTCCTAGCCTCCGTCCCTTCTTCCCTTCATTATTCCTTCCTTACCTTGCTCCCTTCTTTCCTTCCTTAAACAAAAGAGACACAGAGCACTAAGCGCCAAGAAATATTCTGGGGATGTGCCCTTGTGGCTCAGGTGGCTGAGATACTGGGATGTGGACCACATAAAGCTCAAGAACCCAGGTTCAAGACCTGGGACGGGATAGAAAGCTAACTACACAAAGATGCTTCCTCTTCCTCTTCTTCTCCTTCCTTCCTTCCTTCCTTCCTTCCTTCCTTCCTTCCTTCCTTCTATGCCTCTTCCTCCCCTCCCTTCCTTTCATCATCTAAAAAGAAAGGAAGGGAGGGAGGGAAGGAGGGAAGGAAGGAGAGAGGGAGGGAGGGAGGGAGGAAGGAAGGGAGGAAATGTTTTGGGTGTTAGGGATATAGTAGGGAACAAAATACACCAAGTTCTGGTGTTTACATTCTAAAGAGAGGAAACAAGGAAAGAGATAATAAACAAGCAAAGCTGGAGAGGGATGGAGAATGGCAAGGAAGGAGGGTATTTTATCTAGGATGGCCAGGTAAGAGTGGAATGGAGAAGCCATGAGATATCTGGGCAAAATATTCTAGGCAAAACGATCACAGCAATTGAAAAGAACCTGAAGTGGGCCCTGCTGTGCTCCAGGACCAACCTCACAGCTAGGAGACATGATGAGAGAGAATGGCAGGTCAGCGAGGCCAGGCAAGGGCCTGGCCACCACGGCAGACCGGCCCTAGTGTCTCTGCAAGGCCTTTGGTTTTTATTCCAAGAGAGACATGAGCACCACAGGGGTCTGTGCAGGGGACGACTGATCTGACGCGGACTCCACAAGGACTGCCGACCACCACTGTGACCAGGCAATCTGCTAGGGCACCAGACTCAGGAGCCAGGCTCCGAAGCCCAGCGGACCCTCTAAGCCCCGTGTAGCACTAAGAAAAGCACTGGGCCTCCATTCTCCTCTGCAAACTGGGAAGCTGGGACTAGAGAATGTCTAACGTCCTTTCTACACCAGTCTTAGGTTTTCTGACCCTCAGAGTGTTGGCCCAAAGAATGTGAACGTCTCCTTCTCTGACTCAGGAGAAGGCAAAAAACAGCAGCCAAGTTGAGAAAGGCCCCAGCTGTCCCCACCACTGTCCCTGCCCCCAGCCAAATTCTCACCCCGACCAGGGAGAAAGGGCCAGCCCAGGAAGCAGCCACGTCAGCAGCGTCCTCTAAAGATTAGGAAGGGCGACCACTGAAGATAGCGCGGCCTCCACAAGCTCCTAGGTGGGGCCCGGCCAGCGAGGCTGGGGAAAGTGGCTGTGACAGTCAAATCAGAGGCTGCCCATGTTGCCAGTCTCTTGGGTACCCTCACTCCTGTGCTAGGGTGAGAAAGTTTTGAGGTTCAGATGGACTGCTTTCCATCTATTTCCTTAAGGGCTCTGCACACATCATCACACTGGGTCAGAACACCAGACTGAGGTCTCCTCCAACAGATCAGAGGCCCTAAGACTACGGATTACCCATCAGACTAGGCATTGCCAGTATACCTCCTCCTACCCTCTCCCATCAGACAGGGGGTCTAGGAGGGTTGGGGCTGTATTAACCCAGGAGATTGGGAGGACCTGATGGCAGGGACCATGTGACTCACATTGGACTGGCAGTCCCCTGGGAACAGAGTTCATCTGTCCCTTTCCCAGCTAGCACTGACTGCATGCCGCAAGGCTCCTGGGTGGTTTCTTAACACAAGGTGCTGAGTGAAGTACAGACGAAGCACTCGCCCCAGCACAAGACCCTGTGGTCGGTGGTCCCCAGCCATGAAGCGATCTGAACGTGAACCTCCAAGTTGAATGAAAAGAAAACAAAATTACAAATTAGCTTCCCCCAACAACTTTTTGGACTGTTCATAGGTTCTGGCCAAAAGCTGTCCCTGCTTTATAAATAACCCGTCTGGTGACTGTGGCTGAGGCCAAGCCAAAATGCAGCCTGGGCCCGAGAGCACGGGGCCCACAGAGGCAGCCGAGGTGAGAGAGCAGGCCCACTAGCCGCAGCCTAACGGAAGCCAGGTACTATGTGGCGGGCAGCCCACGGCCCAGACACAACCATCCTCCTAGCTGCCTTCCTGAGCTTTTCCAAGGCAGTCACACCAAATGATGTGGTGGGAAATAGGAAACTGGTGATGGGAACTGGAGTCAGGAAAGTGGGATGAGGAGACCCAATCAAAAAGGCAGGCCCACGCCTCCCTCGGGGCAAGGAAGGAAATCAGGGGTGGCGGGGTGGGATGGGATGGAGAGCTTGGGGCTGGCTCGGCACAAACTCCTGCCTCCTGGGAACGGCCCCCCAGACACAGGAAAGGGCATTCCTGTGCATGTGAGCTCAGGGAAGCCACCAGAGGCACCCCTGGCATCTAGCACGCTGGCTCATCTCAGCAAACCGTTTCCACAGAAATGCAGAGGAGGCAATTAGGTAGGCAATTCCAAAAGCTGAAACCTATCCTCCTCCTCATAACAACTACAGCGATAATACTGACAGAGTTAGCACTTCTACCTACCATCTACCTATCAATCTATCTATCTACCTATCTATACTAAGTACTTTCCATATACTAAGGCAACGAATCATTGTAACAATGTGGACACTATTTCTCTTTTACAGACCTGTGGCTGAGGCCCGCCCAGCGTTGTGCAGAGATGAGGAATAAAGATTTCAGCTGGTCGTCTGGCTCCCCAACATACACTTTTAGCCACCCCTCTCTGAAACCCAAGGGGAAAATCCTAGGGTATTTCTGCTGGTTGCTCGGAACCCTGAGGGTTGCAGGCAACCAGGTCACAGGCATCCTGAGGGCTGGCGAGACTCAGGGCCGAGCAGGGGCTCAACGCCATCTTTCTACTGCACTCAGAGCCTGGATACCCTGAAAATACTGGCATTCATGATCCTTTCCTTTCAGGGATCTCAGGTTTAAAAAAATCCTGCCCTTTCTGTCGCTAGGGAGGAGGACCAAGTGATGTGTCTGTTGCCACTGGAAGGAAATGGGGTGTCCAAAAACTCAGGAAACACAGCATAGACTTACTCTTAAATGGTGCACTAGTTACATTTTCAGATAAAATACTCTATATGTTTTTCTTCAACTTTCATATCTTTTCAGGTGAAGTTAATCTAAATGCAATAAATCAGTGAATCCAATTCTGAAAGCAGAAGGAAATAGTGGATTTATTGAACTCCCCTCCCCGAGATGAACAGCTAGACTCCACTGCTTTATAGCAGGGTTTTTCAAGTATTAGCAAATGGGGCTGAAAAGTCTTTGCTGTGGGCTATCCTGTGCACTGCAGGATGATTAGCGGCATCCCTGGTCTCTACTCTCTAGATGCCAAGGGCATCTCTCCTTCCCCTCCTACCCAAATGGACAGACAAAAATGTCTCCAAAAGATGTGATAGTGCACTCCCTTGTGACACAGGCGACTGACACGGCTGGGGTGTGGACCATGTAAATAAAAATGCTCTTCCTCCTCTTCTCCTTCTACCCTCCCTCCCTTCCATTCTCTAAACAGAGACGATGGATGGATGGATGGATATAGATATATTTCAATGTGATACACACACACAATGGAATTTAAAAAGATGAAATCCTGTCATTTGCAACAACATGGATGAACCTAAAGGGAATCATGCTTAGTGGGATAAATCAGGAGGAGAACGATGGACCTGGTCTGATTTCAATCCTAAGTGCCAGGTAGAGAAACCAAACAAATACACCAAATCACACAGAAACAGGCTTTTCATCTACAGAATCAAATTCGTGATTATCAGAAGAGAAGGGGGAGAAGAAGGATGGGTTAGTGGGTAAAACAGGTCAATTAACTCATCAAGGATGGAAGTGGACTGCTGATAGTAAACTTAATAGACCATGTAGGCACTGATTTACGAAGATGTACACTTTAAACCTATATAATGTTATGATGCAATGTTCCCTCAGTAAATTTTTTTAAAGTCTTCAGACAGTGCTAATTTTCCAGTGGGATGGAGGAACTACTCCCACTTGAGAACTGCTTCATGTTTAGGTGAATTTCAGTTGAAAAGGTATCTGGAGGTTTAAAAAAAAGAAAATATATCAAGCATAGTACTCAAAAAATAACTACTTAAAAATAAGGCCACCCCAGGAAGCCAGTGGCCTAGTGGATGAGGTCACCGGATGTAGTCCATATACATCCCAAGGACTGGAGTTCAAGACCCGGGAATGGCGGCCAAGGGGATGACAGCCAAGAGGAACAACTAAATAAAATTAATGTTTCTTCCTTCTCTTCCTTTCTGCCTGCCTAGCTCTTCTTACCTTCAGTCCTGCCTGCACCCTTCCTTTAAAAACAACAAATGAAATTGAAAACAAAACAAAAGGATAAAGGATATCCTACTTATCCAGAATCCTCAGACACGAGGTATCAGAAACATGTCAGTATGGCTGCCATGACACTTTCCTGTGACTCTGCCTAAATGCAAACACTTGTGCCCAGGATCCCCATGCCCCACTCCTCCCAAGCCCAGCTTCCCCAGTGGCATTCACGGCCATCTCAATCTGCCCTCAGAGTTCAACGCTCCAGTAGACATTAGCTCTCTGTCTGAGTCAGATTGTTGCCAGCCTGGAAGGAGTTCTGTGAGGGGGTGGGACCAGAAACCACTCGGCTGGGGCTCCAGCAGCCCCAGAGGCAGCATTCACCACACCCAGGAAAATGGACCCATTTTCCTCACCAGTACGGTGGATCCAGCCCACACTGCAAAGCCTCATTTGAATGTGTCGCCTGCCTCAGCCCCCAGGAATGAGCTATGCCAAATACAGAAATGGGTCAGAGATACCAAATCTCAAAGACTGAAAGACACCAACCTGACAGAAAAACGGGCAGAACATATGAATTGAAAGAAAAGGAAATACAAATGCACCTTGTGAAAAAGATGCTCAACCACACTCAGAAAAGAGATGCAAATTCAAACAGATACCAATTTCATCTATCAGATTGGCAAAGATCAAAAAGTTTGATAACTCGCTGTGTTGGCGAATATGTCTCATTCATTGAGGGTACTGGCATAAATCACTACCACCTCTTTGAAAGGAAACTTGCAGTGCCCACCACTGCCACAGAACTGTGTGTGCTTTTACCCGTAATTCTCTCCCGTGAATGTATTCTGCAGACAAACAACTACACATGCAAAATGCCATGTACAAGGATGTGTGTTCCAGGGTGAATTATAATGACAAAAGATGGGAGCGTCCTCGATAACCAATTAATATCCAATTAAGGGACTGCCCTCATAAATGATGGCTCCTCATAAAATGAAAGGCTATGTAGCTATAAAAAAAAAAGTGAGGGCATCCTCGATGCCATGATATGGAATAATTCTCCACATATACTGTTAGGTAAGACAAGTAAAACGAAGAAGGATATGAATAGTATGCCAGTCGTTGTTGAAAATGCTATGTTCCTAGACGCATTATGTGCATAGATTACCTTGGAAAAAGATAACTAAAAAGCTAATACCAGGGTTACCACTAGAGAGGAGAACTTGAGGACTGGGGAGCTGAAGGGAGGGAAGACCTACTTATGCCATTTTAGACTCTGTAAATTCCAACTTTTTATACCCTGTAAAATGCATTAACTAAGAAAAAAACAGATTCTAAGTAAGCAATCTGGCTCTACCATGGTACATGGTGTAACAGACATTACAGGTCAGTTTCACTTATCAATTCTCTATTCCTGTAAGTATCCACACTGTCAGTTCCAATGAGCCAAGCTTTTTAATTCAAAAGGAGGATGAAAGACACATCCAGAACACACAAGAAACTCATCAGCTCCCCTCTTCAGGTTTTTTCCTCATTCATCCTCAAACTACTTTCCTTATCTGACAAGTGTGCAGTTGTTGACACCGGGGTCCCTGCCACTTTGAAGCTGCAGGTGCAGGCAGGCAAGTGGAATCCTTTATTGGGTACCCCACAGGAGTCGGGGGCACCACACTTTTAATCAGAGCTTTCTCAATTTATGATGTGTTAACATCCCTATAAGCCCATCGTGAGTTGAAAATATTCTAAGTCAAAAACGCATTTAATACAACTAACACTGTAGCTTAGCCTGGCCTCCTTCAAAGTGTTCAGAATATTAGTCTATGCTGGGCCAGGTCTCCTAGCACAAAGCCCACTGATAATGGCGGGCTGACTAGTGGAGACAGAAGGGTGGTGCGGGTTCTCGCCAGAAGGCGCACAAGAGAGCACACTGGGCCCCAGCAAGTTGGAAGCAGTGCGCTGAAAGAGGGAAGTGCTGGATCGTGGGCGCCACAGAGACAGGCTCCTGCGTTTCTCTCTCTCCTGATGAGCCTGCAGAGTACCTGGGAGAAGGTGGTTTCCCTGCAGGACAGGGAGCTGCGGCTTGCTGAAACGGCCCATCATGAGCTACCATCGGACATTGGGAAAGATCAAAATTCAAATTTTGAGATGCAGTTTTTTATTGCTTTCACATCATCGTAATGTCGAAAAATTGTAAGTCCACCCGTGGTAATTTGGGAGCCATCTGTAGTATCAAAGCACTATCACTAGGCCTGCGTCTCACAAAGTGACCTGGACCCCGGTACCTATGGGGAGAGGCAGGAGCCCCCAGCATTCACCAAGAATTCCCCCTGTAGCTCTGCCTACGGCAATGTTTTAATGGCATATTACTCAAAGGTGCCACAGCTAACACCTGAAAATCCACCCCACTGCCACTGCCACTTCGTCATAAAATAATCCTTATATTTTAAGCCGTAAATCAGCATTTGTCAAGTTCTAAATTGGGCTACAGCAATATTTATTCATCAAAGAATAAATCTTCCCTACACAGTCATAAAACTGCCTAATAATTTAATATGCTAGCATTCTTACCTGAAACTTGTCAAAAAGTAGCCTGAAAGAGACAGGTGTTTTACAGTTGACTGGTGGTAGGTCTAGAGTTTATTAACTAGCTCATATTTTTATTTCTCTATATGGGGCAGGGGGATGGTACACAGGACACACCCTTCGCAGAACAGCAATTCCGAGATTCATGAGCCTGTGTGGAGGTAAAAGAAAAAGCAGATTCCCAAAGCCTAAGGATTCCTCCAACACAACCTTCAGATGGGTCGTAGAGACAGAAAAGCAAGAAAAATGCAAATTGTAGCATTTTGAATGGGGCAGGGACAAAATGCACTTAGAGAATTAGTGTGCAGGGAACAGGTACATGGAACAAGAGGTAAGAGGGAGAACTATTAGAAGGGTAAAAAATGCCCCTAAGCCACAAAATTATTACAGCTGGGCCAAGATGCTTACTCCCAGGGCCGTTTCAGATCTTCTGAGCAATAAGCTTTCTGGACCTGGAAGTCCCACTCCAGGAGAAGTACGTACTTCCCACAGTCCAGCACTCTCTGTTTAAGACAGCGCTCTCTTTAAGGACAAAGTGAATAGTAACCACGCCCTTGGAGTTTCTCACCCTTTGGGCTGGTGATTCTTTACTGGGGGGGCTGTCCAGGGCACTCAAGGAGTTATCAGCACCCCTGGACTCTACTCATTCATTGCCAGTAACGGCTCCCTCCCAAAAGCCAAAAGCCGTGACAACCAAAAATGTCTCTACCCCTTGCCAAATGTCCCCTGGGGGCAAATCACACCTAGTTAAGAACCGCTGTTCTCTATGAAGTAAATCTAACTCAGCAGTGGGCTGTGGGAGAGAAATCCACTCCACTCCAATAAACATGTTTCTTGGAGACAGCTTTCTTCCCTAAAGTTTAAAATACAAATCTAAGGAAGAGCAGAACTTAGAACATCAATATTTGGTTCACACAATGTTAACCTTCTGTCACTAGTGGCGTCCAAGCCTGACTCAGCGCCAAGAATATCTTGCCAGACTTTGCTTTCCTTTCTTTCTTCAGCCCCCTCCCATCTATTCCGCCCACGGGGCCCACCAGTCTTCACCTTGTACTGCTAACTCCCCCCATGACCCCCATTTTCTTTACTTTCCCCCACAATCTTGAGGTTTGTTGTGGCACAAAAGAAAATGCATAAAGGCTGGCATTCATTGGCGGTTAATGACAAGGTGGGTTTCTAAGCCACAGATACTATTCATTTTAACCTGTTCAGATTCACTCTCTCTGCTCACAGGTAAGTGCGGGAGGTGACTCCTCCCCAGAGCTGAACACTGAACTTCTTACAGAACTTAAATAATGGAAGACAGACAGTCACTTTCTTAATTAAAAAAAAAAAATCAAGCTCATATGCTCATGTTCCAAGCTATATTTCCCACAAGAGTTTTAAGTCAACAGACCAAGAGGCTACATTTAACTTACAAGAATCTACCCAGGGAGCTGTCTAACTCCCAGGGCATTAAAACCAACTGGGAGGCACAAAACCCGTGCTGAATCCACATAAGTATTGAAAGAAATTTAGCCTGGATTTCATTGTAGAGTTTTCTTTTGTTTTTAAAGCTTAATTATATTAAGGTGGTATTGGAACAGGATGGGAAATATTAAACTAAAGCTGAACTGAGGGCTTAGAATGATTTTTTTTTTTCATATCAGCTTATATTCCTCTATCAAGCAGTTAGATGTTGTTCAATCTCCCAGAGCAGAAGAGTGGGGAAGATGTAACCTGGGCCCACCTACATGGCCTCGGGCTGGGTGCTGGGTGATCTCACATCAGGACTGCTTGGTTGGCCACTGACCATAGTTAAGTGGCATAGCTTCTGACCATGCAAACCAACCTCTCTGCATGTTAGATTTATAAAAAACAAAACAAAACTGGAGACTTTGAAATTTGCCTTAAAGTTCTACCTCCCTCCTAGAGTCCTCCAAAATGGAGAATGAAAATTCCATATGATCCTGTCATCCTACTTCTGGGTATTTTTCTGAAAACCACAGAAACATTAATTCACAGAGATATATGCACCGCCATGAATATGGCAGTGTTGTTTACAATAGCCAAGAACTGGAAATCACCTTAGTGTCTATCACCAGATGAGTGTATAAAGATGCAGTCAATATATGCAATGGAATACTATACAGCCTTTAAAAATGAAATCCTGTCATTTGAAGCAATATGGATGAAACTATAGGGGATTATACTAAGTGAAATAAGACAGAAGGAGAAGGACAAATACTGGATGATCTCACTCATATGTGAACTATAAAGAAACTAATAAACAGACAAAACAAAAACCAACCCTTGGACACTGACAATAGAACTGAAGTTACCAGTGGGGAAGGGGGCAGGTGGTGGGAGGTGAAGAGGGGCGGGGTCTAATGGACAGTGGTAATTTGGCGGAGGTATGTTATCATGTATTTGATGAACAGTGAACAAGCACATCTAAATTTATATGGTTTCATAAATCAAATTACCTCAATTAAACAAAAAAGCTCTACATTCTTTCCCCAAGTTTTACCCACTTGAAAAAGGTCAGCTATCCCCACTACCACTTAGCACACCTCTAAACGGCCCAGTGGAACTGCCAAGATAAGAGATATCTATGGCTTGGGGTCTTCAGACTCCATGATTAGCAAATTATTTACCCAGGAATGCCAAATTTCCACCACGGGAGACAATCCTGCTTGGTTTTTAAAAAACCTGTTTCAGTCCCATACCCTTTTTCTTCACTATGTACTAAACTGAAGTTCACTAAATTAGCTGACTGCTCAGTTTGTTTATGCCCTCCATGCCTCCTTTCAAATAAGATTTTAAAAAAACCAAGCAAAAACAGAAATGAAGCCACCAGAAGGTAGGAGATGCCCAAGTCTCATAGTCCTCACGACAAAACCCTTCCACCAAGCCTCACCACTCAAACACTCAGGATGGGCCACACGATCTGATCGTGGCAATGCCAAAACGGCAGACATAAATTACAGCTAGCAAGAGGAGTGCTTAAAAATGAAAAATAGGGAAAAAACCTTAACTTTTCTTTGAAATAGGCTGCATTTGGTGCTTCCCGGTGGAATACCATTGATACTTAAATCTGCGTGGCTGGGCTGTGTTTCGTGCCAGGCCCCCAGACCACACTTCAAAACTACCATATCTCAGAAACTAACACTAGGGAACAGAGAGTTGTAACACAAGTAAATAAGGGACAGGACACCTGCTCCCTCATTTCAGACCTCTATTACCCATCTGTAAAATAGGATTCCCTCAATACTAAAGATCATTCTTGCAACTTAGCGCCAGGTCTTGGATCCAAAAACAAAAAAGCATGCCCAGTAAGTGCTGGCTTACCATTCCTGTGTTCACTATGTAATTATTAATATCATCCAGTCATCACCAATTAACCTCTGCAATGTCTTCCCTTCCAACTTCAGAAGCTTGCTAGGAGGGTAAAAGGTGGAAATGCAGGTGAAGCTTCTACACACACACACACACACACACACACACACACACACACACACACACACACAGCTCTACTCACAAACACTACCACCATGCTGGGTCACCACACAGC
>RJWH01002261.1:35827-49781 GCA_004363575.1 Solenodon paradoxus | reverse complement strand
CAGAAAAAGAAAAAGTGTGGGGGCAGAATTCCACTTTCCCTGCCGCTGTCTTCAAGAACAAGAAGAGCTAAATCGGGCCCCATAAAAGGAAGGTCTAAAAGAAGAGCAATTTAAATAACTTTCCCCAGCCCAGAGTGAAGGAACAGGGAGGAAGGATCAGAAGGCCAGGGGAACACGGGCAGACACATATTTGCATAACTTTGGTCAAGCCATAGCGGGGTGGGGGGAAAGTGGTTTACATCTTCCCTAAACTTGGTTTGCACCCACCACGCACTCTGTTCATAGGCCTGTTTAAGAGGCTGAGCCACTGAAAACAAACAAGAACTTCTACCTCAACAATTTTGAAGAACCATATGATTTTTAAAAGAAAAGGGTGGGGGGAGAAAGGTCAATGGTGTTCTGAGTACACATTTCAAGCTTTGTTCTGCTCGCTCCCCCACTTCCTGTTGCTTCCTCACCTCCTCACTCTTTAGTTTTGAAGCATATATGTTTGCTCTGGTATCACTGTAAGGTTTCAGTGGAGGCCACAGGAGGGACCAGGAAGAGGATGATACGGCTCTGAGACACCAAATCACAACCGCTCAACCATTTGGAAAGTACACCCCAAATTTCACCTCCCTGCCGTCAACAGTGGGTGTGCTAGGAAAACACCTGTGGGTGAGCTTGACTGTGTGGGGAACGTCCTGTGTGGGCCTAGTCATCAGCCACTGCTGAATCCCAGGTGTGAAGACCTAAGACCCAAGGAGAACTGGCAGAGCAAGAAATACCCTCCAGGGGATGCATTCCAATTCCTAAATCCCTCCCCAAATCCAGTACATAGGGGAGTAACTGCTACTTGGGGGGAGGGGGGCACATTTAAGTGCTTGGTCACTGGGACCCTGTCTAATCTCTGGTTTAGAACGAAGGTCAGAACAAAAAAGGACACTAAAACCTTTGGCCGGCTCCCTCCTGTTACAGAGGAGAAAACCATGGCCCAGGCCTGTATCACAAAGCTAATTTAGTAACAGCAGCTCTGGGACTGGACCCCAGTTCCCCATCTCCCAGGGCAGGTTCTCCAATATCTTATCAAATGAACATGGACAGATGCTCAATAAATACTGTTCGGCCATACTGGACACTGACTGGTCCACAATGCATGGGGACTTGGAGGATGACCCTAAAATATGTGTGTTACACCCCAGAAGGTTCCAGTTTCTAGAAGTACAATTTGGGAGGGGCAGAGTAGCCTGTCCTTATAACTGACTCTGGTTCCTAATTGCCTGGGGTTAGGGGCGACCCTCAATGGGTCCCTAAACTAGTTTACTGCACCATCTGTCATTATTCCCCAGCTGGGAACTTAAAAAGTAAATTCTGGGAAACAGGGTGGTATTGCACGAGGGACAGGATGGGGAATGGGAACAAGGTGCCCTGGGAGGGGTATGACTTCCTGTGTCCCTGTGTCCCTTGGAACATTGCGCTCTAAGAAGTCGTTAGCCCTGTGGGTCTGATTCTCTCCCACCTTGACCAGCAGAGCTCATTCTCCTCTCGCCTTCCTGCTGGTTCCACCTGCCCAGCGTTTTCTGTGAGCCCTCAGAACAGTGACCAGCACACTGAGCATCCTGTGTGCGTCTGCCCCTGATTGAGCTTGCTGGGAATTCTAGTGTGCCTTCCTGATCGTCCCCATGGAGTCCAGCTTTACTCTCAATCACACAACAAAAAACATGGGCGTCTGCTGTGCACAGGGATGGACTGTGTGTCAAGGGCTGCTGAGTGACATCCAGGGTCGGACTCTAAACAGTAGATGTCCAGTCCTGAGCCATCTGCCTCTTCCTTCTTTCTCTCTGCTTGATTTTCTTCATCGCCTTTGGCAACACCTGACATTGTAGAATGCTTATACCTTCATTTCTTTTCTGTCTTGCTCACTAGAAGGCAAGCCCCCTGAGGGCAGCGCTCGACAAGTGGGGTTAGAACGTAGGAGTGATCAGTCCTGGATCTTCCTCAATCATGACCAAGGGACTTAACTTGTCTGCATTTCACCTTCTCCTCTTTTATAAAACAAGGAGAATTATTCATGTATTCTTTATATGATTGGAATGAGAATTAAAGAAGAAAATGATTGTGAAAGTACTTAGGCTCTACCTGGCACACTGCAAACAATCAATAAATGTTAGCTATTTCTTGTTAGCCATTATTATTACAGTCACTGATGGTAACACAGGGACATAAAGCCTCTTTATGACACCCTGGGCAGTTTTTAGGCTAAACAACGAAAATTCTCTGTATGAAAGATCCATCCATAAAGGATCATTAAGAGAAGACAG
Source organism: Solenodon paradoxus (assembly GCA_004363575.1). Classification (NCBI taxonomy): domain Eukaryota; kingdom Metazoa; phylum Chordata; class Mammalia; order Eulipotyphla; family Solenodontidae; genus Solenodon; species Solenodon paradoxus. Next base: position 47,481 of record RJWH01002261.1, on the reverse strand, counting down.
GGACTTGGACTTGGGAAGTTACTATGGATTCCTCAGAGCTTGAGTCTTAGCATAATTTTTTCTTCATGTTATTTAAAGTCAGGAACTTGTGTGCTGCTTTCTGGGTCCCTATCATAGCTATACCACACACAATTAAAGTCTTAAAATATCTAATTCCTACCCTCAAGAGTTGACAGGCCGGCAGTGGGAATGAGGCAGTAATCTATGAAAGGTATAAAGTCAAAGCAATGCTTGTGAATAAGTGCACTGGGAAAGGACCACCAAGTACTCGTGGATGTTTAACAACCAGCTCTACAAAAAAAAAAAAGCCTCAACTATTATGATAGTCGATTTCCATGGTGTAAGTGTGCTCACCGGGGCCAATCTCAAGCTGCCCGCGGGAGCGCCAGTGGACGTGGAGCTGGGAAGAAACGTGTACAACGGACTTCATGAGCTGGGTCAAAACAGAACTGAGGTTACCAGTGGGGAAGGGGGTGGGGGGTGGGACCCAGTGGACAGCAGTGGAGGCCTTTTGGTAATGTGATGGCAGGCAGGGTGTGCTGTTATATATTTGATGAATGGTGAAAATGCACATAGGGGTTTATATTATTTCGTAAATGAAAAGTTACCTCAGAAAATACTAAAAATTTTAAATGCAATATAAATATAAAACCTCTGTGAGAGAGAGAGAGAGAGAGAGAGAGAGAGAGAGAGAGAGAGAGAGAGAGAGAGAGAGAGAGACTGCACTAGGTTAAGTCCAATAATTATTCCAAAAGGTCAAGGATAATGGGCTAAGTAGTGATAAATGCTAACAACCAACCTTTTTTTTAAAAAAAAAGGAAAAGTGCAGACAAGAATGAAGGTGAGCAGAGGCAGGCAGGAAGAGAAAGGAGGAAGGAGGAAGCAGCACTTTATTCATCTTATTTAGTTAACTGTTCATCTTAGTTGCTCTCCCCAGTCCCAAGACAGGAAAACCTGGGACCTTGGGGTGAATGCGGGCTGCACCCGAGCCCTACTTTACCAGCGTGTGCACTGGCTAACATCTCTATGGTACTTCAGGTGACAAAGCCCAGCAGAGGCCATCACTGTATTTCACCTTCACCATCTGGCCCTCATCATGCAGATAAGGAAAGTGTCAAAAAAGTACCCCCAAATTTCAAGGTCATTCTGCTAGTGAGTAACACTGTCAGCGCTTGAGGTAGGATCCTCCGGGCGTTGTGACCCCTCCGTGCACCCAGGGCCCCTAGTAACCGGGCGCTCCTGGGGGTGGGGGGGCGTTGCAGCATGTGCAGCAGAAAAAGCAGGAAACGTACAGAGCTTTCCTAGACGGCGAATTCACTCACAGAGCCCACAACGCAGGCCGCGTGTCAGCAGGCCAAAACTCGAAAGTGATGACAGCCTCTGGCCAGCAGACTTCCCCAGGGAATGACTTTCCCAAAACAGTTATTAAATCTGCATCCCCCCAGCCACTACAGCACCAGGTGAAGCCAAAGAAATGGAGATCCGTGTACACGGCAAACAACAGAGGGGCTGGTTAAATAAGTTATGAAATAGCCGCATAATAAATAGAACCTGTGCCACCCCCCAAAGTCAGGTTTAAGGAGAGCAGTTTACAAACAGGAAATGCTCAGAGTATATTGTTTTAAAAGCCCATTACATAACAATGCATGAAACAGGATTCTCGTTTTGTAAAAGTGAAGGAGGAGGCAAACACACCCCGTGAATCTATGCAAAGAAAAGACTGGAGACACAACTTCCTCACACTGGTTTCTTCCAGAAGTGGGGAGAGGGGCTGGAAGGAGAATCAGGATAACTGTTATCTTCTTCTTTAAGATTTTCTGTAACCTTTCTATAACATGCTGCTTTTATAATCAGAGAAACCATAAACTGACCCCATTTTTAGCTGGGTTTTCATAGGCTGATAAGTCTATCTGCAAAGAATCAGTGAGGGACACCTCTACGAAAACATTCCTCAGGGCAAAGGCCCAGGTGCTCAGGACTTAATACTTTTCTCATTCCCCCTCACCCCAAAGAGACAAGTTAGGAAATCCTGCAAATTCCAGCTCCCCTACACACACACACACACACACACACACACACACACACGCACACGCACACACCACACACACACACACACACCCCAGCATGTATCTCCATGCTATTCCCTCGCCCCACCCTCCAGAAGGCCACCCTGTCAATCTCGTCGCCTGTGCCACTCCCTACTTGATTGCAGGCAAAGCATGGAAGACACAGCAAAAGACAGACAACCATTACACGTCTGAATTCACATGCACAGCAAGCCTAGAACGTAAGTGTTGAAACCAACGTTCACCCAGAAGAGAAGACAAGTTCACAAGCGATGTCCCGCACCAGGCAGCCAGCGACTGCTCAGAGCTGGGCATGAACCCCAAGTCTAACCCGAGGTTAGACCAGAAGACCAGATGGATCTAAAGATGTTGAAGAAGCTGGTCCAGCAGCTGCACTTGACCATCATAAGTTGCACAAGGAGACTAATCATTCAACTTGCACAAATTTCTACCCGGGCTGAACGTGAAGTGCACTACCAGTCCTGGCAGGAGAATACACAGATATTTAATAACTAAAGAAAAGGAAGGGTGGGGGGGTGCCTCAGTTCTTTGCTCATCCCTCATTCAGTGAAGTAAAAATAAAAATTGAATCTTCCCCCACCACATTGTGCTTTCATGAACGCACTAAGCCAATCTTCACTACCACCCACCCCAGCCCACTTCGTTTAAATTTAGGCAACCACCAGGCAAATTGTACCCAATGGCATTATTTGAAGTGAAATCATAAAGTCCTCATCTGTAACACCAGCGCTTGTTCCAAGGAAAACAGGACAAGGCAGATAGGGCTGGTTTCCCAAGGAGCATCTGGGGGTGTGCCTGGAAAGACCCTCTCTTTCAAAGACCAGGCTCTAGAACCTGGCTCTCATATAGTGCTGTATGACCTTGTGGCAGCCAGCCTCCCTCTCTGGGTCTCAGTCACCCGTCTACAAGTCAGAGTGTGCTGAGGAAGGAGAGGGACAAGGTCGACCTCAATGCACAGCTCCACGGTTTCCAGGACCCAGACCTGCCGAGGACAGCCCACTGGACAAAGCCTGGATGTGCCGCCCACCGAAGAATTAATGAACAGCAACCCAAAATGTGGGTGACTGAGGTTGAGATGAGTCGGTCAGACCTGGTGCTGCGATAGTTCTGAAGCTTGGGCTTTCGAGTATTCTGTTCTCAGTACTTAATGTTTGTCAAGAGGAAGAAGAAAGGAGGCTGAGCCACAAAGAAGGTTTCAGCAAGGAGGGGTCCCTGCTCACCCTCTGGCTCCATCCCCGTGACACTGGGAGGGATTCTGCCTGCTGGAACCCAACGCTGAGTCCCTATCCCTTCTCCCCACACATGACTTTTTAAATAGAATCTGGCTAAAGAACAAGGAGTTACCGCTAACGAAAAACACATCCTGGTTTTCTGGATGAATCTGGAGCTGCGGGGACCCTCAAGCCAGCTGGATTCTTCTTCCAGCCCGTGGATTTCTTTTCAAGGTTTTCTTCCAGTAGTTCATGAGTGTGTCTAGAACATAGGTATCGAGACCTACATTCTTCAAAGGAAGAAAGTGAAGCCCCCACTCCCATAAGCAGAGATATGGGACACCCTGGAAAAGTTGATGTTAACTGCCATAACTCAGGGAGAATATTGGCCTTAACAAAAGCAGAACTCGTAAGGACCCCATTAAACACTTCTGTGCTCACTGAGACCGGTGGACAGACCCTGCTGTTTCACCATCAGTGGAGAGCAATCGGGATCCAATCAACAGTGCTGGTGTCTCTCTGAACCTCTTGGAGCTTCCTCGTCTGTGAAATGAGTCTTCTAGAGACAGTATATATAACTCAGGACTTACTCATTAAGTCACAAGCTGCTTTCCTCCATGCACGAGGGTGAGAGGAGGACAGGTCCTTGAGAACTACAAGGGCCCAGGCTCCAGAAGTAGAACAGCAGCAGAGTCCCTGTCCCTCACAGGCAGCCACAAGCAGGAGGTGTAACTCGCACTCACACCCGCCTCGCAGACAGTGAGCGCGGCAGAAATGCCTTGGCATCTGGCTTTCCAACTTATTTTTTAGCAGCAAAATCCCAGGCCCCAACATAGAGAAGAGATAAAAGGCAAGATGCTCTTGGAGAAGCAGAGTCTAAGATTAACTGATCTGCAGCCTGGAAAGAATCTTGCAAACTAAAATTGCACTGTGATGGAGAAGGGAGGTCAAGGAAGGAGAGGAGGGAGGCAGAGGAGTCGTCAGAGGAGAATGGAGATAAATGACATGTGTAACGGGATGGGCCTCATGGAGATGGTGCCTCATGGTGTCACAGAAATGACCATCTCAGGTACCATCCTCAGAAAGAATTTGCTACATATACTCCTTGTTAGAGGGGTCAAATAACAAGGCAGAGCTACCTTGAGATCAACTCTAGGATTGCAATATTATTTCCTAACTGCCAACTATCTATGAAGGTACACACACCCACTCTCCTACCTGAATGATACCTACCTGACACACTCTTCATGTCCCAAGACATTCCTGGGGAAAACAGTTCCAAAATTCCCAATACTGCTGCCTTTGTCCCACAAAATGTCAATTCCTCCTTAGCCAGTGCTCCTCATCTCTCATCCATTGTCTCTCCTGTTACGTTTCACGCAATGGCATTAGTGTGTCCAATAAAACCTCACCCACCAAACAGAAGGAAATTGAGTTAATTCTGCCAGCACAAAAGCTCGTCTCCATTAGAAATACACTAACCAGTCACTGAAGCATGACATATGACTTGAGACTGCGGTCAAGTCAGGGTCAGAAGATACCTACTCATCAGAAAAATACATATGACAAGCACCTGAAAAACTCACCAATAGCAGTAATACAAAGTAGTGACACCACAGAGACTCTTTCAGAGAGCAAGACCCAAATGAGAATATTCCTTCTACTGACCACAGAAAGTTTGAATAACGTGAGTTAGGACAACAAAATATTTTCACAAGTCAGACTTGTCATTCAGAAGCCAACTCTACTTTGCAACCTGAAGCCTATAGTTTGGGAATGGCTGCTGAGCATGAGTAGCTTCTGCTGGGTTCTAAGTGGTGATGTGCGGGGAGCAGAGGTCCTGGACTCACAGTTTTGAATTCCCAGCTCCAGCACCCTCTGTGTGTGTGCCTTGATTAGATGATTTATGGAAAATGCAAGTAAAACTCTCAATAAACACTGACCCTCTTCTAATGCCAACCTTCTACCTCCAATGCAGGTCCAAGCATTATGCAAGACCATTACTGGGCAAGCACCAACTCAACACCAGCTAGGAGCAGCTCTGTGCTGGTGCAGTGTGGTATTAAGGGGTCCCAAGTGGCCAGGCCCTGGGTCCTTATTTCTCCAAGTGACCCTTCATAGTCAGTCCAGGACCAACATTCTACTCATCTGCCACCAACTCAGCTCCAATGCCTTCCGTGCATCTCTCGACGAAATGCAATCCTCTCCCACTATTCCAATTTGCTCCTGTGCTAATTATCATACACATTTTGTTCCTCTTGGTATTATGGTTATGTTATGATCCAGTCCCCCAACGCCCAAGAAAAGATTCCTTGGAAGTGGGATTTTGTTCCTCTCATCCTCAAACCTTTTGGGCCTGGCACATTGCATTGTGTGGACCAGGTCAAGAACGAGTTCAGACAGATGAATGGGTGGGGAAGGAATTCATTCAAGACTGTGCCGACACCGCATGAAATGCATTGTCCTAACAATTCTTAGTAAGAACTCATGCTAAGTCAGTCAGTGAATTCGCAGGAGGAAGTGCAAAGGAGAGATGGGGACAGGGAGGATGTGCCACATCCGACACCAACAGTACAAGGAGAAGCAGAACTACTGGCCTAGACCCTCTCCCATATGGAGGTGATTCCGAATCCACCCCAGTGTAACGTCAGTAGATTCCCATCCCCTCTATGGACCTCAGTTTCTCCAGGTCAACCACTACCTGCTACCCCACCAGGTAGTTGACGGGAAACAAGTCCCCGTGAAGGGCAAGTGCTGTGGATTCCCCAAGGTCTGCTCGTATTTTCTAAATAGTTTTGGGTTTTATAGTATGTCGTTTGTCACTTTTCTAAGAGAAAAGTCCAGAGGAGGAGAAATGAAACAGAATGTACTGAATTTTTAAAAATAAAACAAAAATCAAGAGGAAGTGGGTCCCTGTCATAGGTTTCTCATTAAAGCAACAGTCAAATTTCAGTAATCAGCTCACATTATGGTTTCCATTACAGAAGAGGGCATACCAAACCTAAAAAAATGATCAAAGAGAAAACACATCCCCCCCACCTCCACCCCCTACAACTAGATTCCACCCCAAGAGCAAGCCTGACAGAGAGGCCAGGTACTTCCCTGGGTTTCCTCCAGTACCTGCTGGCATGATAAGGAGGGAAAAAGCGCTTTTTGAATCGATGTCTATGCCCCAATGCTAACATTTAACCTGAATAGAACCCATACCTTCCGAGTGGTCACGGCACAGGGGTTCCTGGGTAAATACAATGCTGATGTAACTTTACACTAAATACATGAGATAATAGTGTCTTCAGATTGAAGTTTAGAAAAAAAAAAAATGCACCTTGTTCTAGTCAGTGACTGGCTTAACCAGCAACTGACAACAGGGACAGAGAGGCTTAGTACACAAAGAGGGTAGGCAAGCTCCAGGGGTCCCTGGGAAAGAACTGTGGGGTTCCAAACAAGACCAATAGTAACTGAGGACTCTGGGAATAGAGGCCAGTTTCTCTAACCCAACTTCTGGTTGCACGGAGAAAGCCACTCTTGGGAACCACCACTTACTCACTTTCTGTTCTCCACGCCGGGCCCGCAGGACCGGGGTGGATGGAATTCCAGGATCAGGGCATCCTAATAAGCCAGGAGTCTGTGTGATGCTGCAAGGAACCCTACCCTTGGAGCCAGAACTGCCTTAGAATCCTGCCTGTGACGCAGGAGAGGCCCTCAACCTCTCCAGCCCACCCAGCATAAACTGGTTTTCCTCTGCCCTCTCGACCCAGTTACCAAAACACAGAAATCAGGGAGCCACATTGTCTCTGCAGAGAACACCACTCCTGGTTCCAGCCACAGAGTGAGCCCGCCCCTGGGACAGCCACACCCTAAATGTCATACCATTACTACACTAGAGAGAACCAAGCAAAGGGGTCCATACGGCTCAATGGGGTGCAACTCAAACAACAGCTACATAGGCCAGTATACAAAACCGTAACCAGAAGAACAAGGACAACTGCCCCTTCCTCTGGGGGGTGGGGAGGCAGCAATTTCACCCTGTCCGAATTTTTCCTCATGTGAAGGGTTTCATTCATTCATGCATTCGCAACACTGACTTACGAAGGGGATGTCACCATTCCCAAGACACAAAGTGGCCCCTCTAGGAGGGAAGTGAGCAGGATGGACGCGGTAACTATATACCGTGAGGACCAATTCCAGAAGCAGGTCACTCTGCCCTAGGAAGACAACCTCCACCTCCCAAAACTGGAGATGTGAGAAGACAGTAGCCTGCAGAGAACTGCAGAGGTCCCAGTAATGAGGGAAGGAGGCAGACACAATGGGCCTTGTCCCTTGGTCCTTTACTGCAGATGACGTCCAACTATGTTTGCAACCATTATCCTGAATGACTCTCAAATCCTGATTTCAAAGAGTCTGTCCCACTGCCTCCATAAAACTGGTTTATGTCCCAGAGAGCTCCAAAGAGATTTCAGAATAGCAAACAGATGTTCTTGACAGTCTCTTGTTCCCAGGGGAGGCTCACAACACTGAGACCCAAGTCCTGACTGGGGCCCCAGGACCCCACTCCTCTGGTCAGAGCACAGGGTGGAGGGGGGACCAAATGCAGAGAGGCTCATGTTCATCCTCTAAATACACCAGAATTTAGGTCTGGCCACTCTTGGGAGACACCCAAGAGAAGAGGATGCGCCCAGGAGGATGGGACAGGGCGGTGGGGGGGTGGGGGGGGTTGTGTGTGCCACATGGGCCAACAGCAAATTGGTGGAGAGACAGAAACTCATCAAATGAACAAGAGGTCAATTTAGGATACTGAATGAATTACCATCAAAAACCAGGGAGTTGACTGTAAATTGCCTAGAAGGAACATATTAACACCCCTCTTGTCACCAAGGGCTCCTTCTACCATCCATGTCTCAAAATAAAGGATGCAGAGCACTGCTTGTAATCACAACCACCACTTTTTGAGTCCTACTAGGTACCAGGCCTGTCTATATTCAGTGCCTTAAATATCTTGTCAAAGCTTTAAAATCACTCAACTAAGGAAGGTGTCAGCATGTCCATTTTACAGATGAGCAAACAGAGGCTGAGGTTGTATAACTTACCCAAGGCCCCACAGCACGGATGCACACAGACACACACAAAAATGTTTTATCTGTTCGATCAGCTTTTACATTCCATGAGAGCCCAAGTCCTGCCAGAGCTGACTTGCAGGGAGTCCGGCTCCTAGCATGGTGTCAGGCACATACAGGGACCTCTGGGGGTACCTATCCAGCCATTCACTGCTTCCCACAGCCTGCCCACCTAGTCCCACCTCAGGCGTGAACTTGCTATGCCTAAGAGTCCTTTCAGGTTTTCCCAACCCAGTTTATCCTCAAAGATAGGCCCCAAGTCTATCCACCATTGAAGACCAAATGGAATTTTACCAGTCCATCTCGGAAAAGAAAAGAAAAGCCTCACCTGCAGGCAGAGAGGAACCAAAGACATTTCTACTTGAAAGGAATACAAGCCTCAGACTTTGAAGTATTGTTCTTGGTGACTGATAATCAAGAAAAAGAGTAGGTCCTTTCAAAAAAATAATACTCCCTGCAAAATCAAAACCAGGCTCAAATATAAACTCCTAGTTTAAATACAAGCAAATGCAAATTTACATCCTTATTTATTGACTTCAAAATATACCTACCACGGTTTTATAAATCACAATAAAACTCTGGTAGGATATCTGGGGAGGAAGAGGCAAAGAAAGCTATGAACCGAGACCGTTCTACTACTTGGGACCACAAAAAATATTTTATGTCTTTTAATAGACGCTCATGCCGGGTTGCCTGGTTGCAGAAGGTCCTGCCTCTCCCGACTGGCATGTATCTGCCGGGCATCTGAAAGCTTTACAGTAAATGGTGACTCATCTGTTACAGCCACCATAGGTGCCACTAATATAATAAACCGAAGTTTGTTCCATCCACATGAAAGAGAAATGTTGGGGGCAGGACTGTAAGCCTGACTCAAATTGTGACCTGTGCTCACCACCACGCGTCAGCACTAAGCTGAGATGCTTAAGCGTAGTTAACCAGCTCTTAGGGGCTGCGAGCAGGAGGAAGGGGGCGGTTTCTAGGGAAGGGACAGATCCATACATACACACAGAAATGTCACTTCTCATCAAGCTAAGTCTCCTCAAAGAGTTATGGAGCATCTATTATGTCAAACACTGTGCGGCAGCCATACACCGAGTGAACAAATCAAACATGGCCACTCTCCCCATGGAGATCCGAAGTCCTGGACTAGCTGCTTTTATGCTTCTCGTTAATTCATTAAAATCTCATTAATAGCTCCATTTTACAGACTGGAGAACTGAGGCTAAAGAGGTTACAGAAGACACCCAGAGGCACATGATTAAGTGGAGAGTGAAGACTCAAACGCACATCCGTGACACTTTCCAACATCAAGCAACCTTATAGCAAGCAGAGACGGACGAGACCTGGTGTCTTGCCCTACTGGAGCACGGGCACCATGGAAGGAGTGCTGCAGGGCTCAGAGGGAGAAGCTCACGAGACAGAGACAATGAGCATCAGCTGCAGAAGATTCTGGACATCTTCCCAAAAGGAAGCCACAGTAGGGGAGGTGGGATCAAGGCCTCCAGAGCGGGTGGAGGTGAGGCCTGTATGGGTTGAATTGTATCCCTCCAAAATTCATGCCCTCCAGAAACCTCAGAACATGATCTCATTAAAAAATAGGGTTTTTGCAGATGCAATGAATTAAGACAAGGTCATACTAAGGTCCACTCTAATCCAATAACTGCTGCTCTTGTAAGAGAGAAAACAGACACAAACACACAAGCACAAGAAGGCCCCTGACGATGCAGGCGGAGACTGGCGTGACGCATCTACAAGTCAAGGACGGCCAAGGATGCCGGCAGTCACCAGAAGCCAGGAGAGGGGCTCAGGGACAGCTCCTCTTTTCAGACCTCTGATGAGACCTGATCCTGCCAACACGTTGAATTAGAACTTCTAGCCTTCAGCACTGTAGAGAACACCTTTCTGTTGTTTTGTTTTAAGTCACCAGCTTGCAGTGCTTACAATGACACTGGATTCAGAGTTTGGACTCTACCCCCCAGGCTATAGGCCAGATTTTAAACAGCAGAGGGGGGGGGGGGGTAATGTCTTATAAAAACTACCTGGAGCTTATTCCCTTCAAATCCATGGGCTCCTGGCCTCTGCACATTGGGGTGATCCGGGGTGGCACGTCCATCTGCTTTGCCCACTCACACTCTGCTTGCCGGGCTAGACTGCATCTGTGACTTTAAGCACCAGAATGTGTTTTGGGGACATGCTTCCAAGCAGCCACCTCCCGCAGCAGCGCTCACAGGCTTCTCAAACTCTGCACAACCCAAGAAGAGCTTGGCTCCACCTCCTCGCCCCACCGCCTTGCTTCAGTTGGGTTCCTCCCAACTCTTGCTGGTGGTGCCACCAGCCTTGCCCTACACTGGGGGTTCACTAGTCCCCCCTGCTGCCTCCACAGCCAGGGAGCCACCAGCTGGCTCTCCGTTCCACTCCCACTTCTTCACCCTATGAGTTGCACAATTCTCTATCGCCTCCCTCTGTGTGGGTGTACCATGGGTTTTCACCCCTCTAAGGGCTCCCCCTTTCCTCTCCACCTCCATTCTAATCCAGTTATCCTGAACGTCACAACCAAGGCCAGCTCTGAGAAGCACAGCTCTCAAAAAGCCTGACTCCTGGCCACAACGCAGGCGTACGTACAGCCTGAAGGCCTCTGGCTGATTCATAGGCCTTCATCCCCTCAAGAGCCTCACCCAACTCATTTCCCTCTCTCCCCAGGGCAAGATCCTCTCCTCCACCTCCGATCCTACCTTCCAACTGTTGTCTCTGCTAATTCCTCCTTCCTATCCGAGCTCAGCAAACGGGCAGAATCAAAATGCCTGCCTGCTTTCTCTTACTAGGAAACTCTCACATTGAGTTTTCTTTGTATTCATCACAAGTAGACCTGAGTTCACACGGAGGGTGCTAAGAGAATTTCCCTGGCCTAAAGGCCAGAAGGAAGATTTGAAGGGAAAGTGTTGACATTTTCAGTCAATCCTAATAAACGGATTTCCCAGCCTAAAGCCAGCCAACGGGTCCTTTTCCTGGGGGGCCTGGATAGTGCCTGGGGCTGCAGATCAGAATAGCTAATACTACCCTTTACAAAGTGTGCCCCAAAGCTGGGGTATCGACTTAACCTGCATAACAAACTTCCTAATATATATATTTTATAATAAACATCCCAATACATATTAAGTACTGTTATCACTGTCACTTTGCAGGGACTTAAAGACCTTGACTCAAGGATGAGAATTAGGAAAGGCAAAGAAAAAGCACACCCC